>WSFP011571968.1:0-10732 GCA_009831015.1 Picea engelmannii
TGCACACTTCTTGTTTGAACAAGTAATCACTAGATTTGGGTGCCCAAGAGTTTTGATGAGAGACCAAGGCACACACTTCATAAACAACACCATCCACGCGATGATTGAAGAGTTTGAATTTCATCACCAGAAGAGTACATTGTATCATCCATAGGAAAATGGCATAGTAGAATCCTTTAACAAAATTATGGAGAACGCACCGACAGAGATCTGTAACGTCAAATGAGATTACTGGGACCTCAAAGTACCAATAGTATTATGGGCGTATAGGACAACATGCAAAAATTTGACATGGCACACACCATTCAAACTAGTCTATGGCCAAGAAGTAGTAGTTCCATTCAAATTTTTAGTACCCAACTTACGCGTAGTAGCTATCACACAAATGACAGAACGAGGTGCAGTACAAGAGAGACTGGATCAATTATTGTCAATGGAGGAAGACCGAATCTTGGCAGGATTCCATAAACGAGTTCAGAAAGCAAGAGACAAAGCTTGGCACAATCGACACATCAAGAAGAAAATGTTCAAAGAAGGATATCTAGTATTTCTCTACAACAACAAGTCATTTCAGCACTCGAGGAAGCTTAGAATGCATTAGCTAGGACCATACGAGGAAAAATTTGTCATAGATGAAGGAGATGTACTGTTATGAGATTTATTAGGAACAGAACTTAGAGGAATGATCAATGGGAGCTGACTGAAGCTATATAAGGACAGTCGACCACCCACCGCATGGTAAAAAAATTAAAATAATAAAGGAAAATATCACGTAGGCATTGATAAAAGCAACGGAGCTCAAGGAAATGTTCCAGATGATCACCAAGGAGATCGAGAAAGATCAAAAGAATTAGGTGAATTGGGACATGTCACATATCAGTGTTGGGGGCCTTTTGGCACCAGGCCAAAGTGAAAAGAAGGATGATCGTGGGAAATAAAGCGTTCAGAAACTGAAGTAACAACTGGAGGAAGAACAACACACACACATGCAAGAAAGCATGCACAAGGAAAGCGACAGCTGGAGGAAGAACAACACACGCGCGTGGGAGGAAGACCTGACATCGGTAGGGTTAGGGTTTTGGTAATACATTGTAAATGGATGAAGATCCCAATATATATAAATATAGATACGTAGGTATCATATATAATTTCGTTCACTTTTGTGTTAGTTCAACTTTTGTAGTATTCCATCATAGTTATGTACGATTTGATGCGTTATGTAATACTGTTATGAACATTTTTTGTAAGTTTTTGAGATAAGAACATAGGAGAGGAGGAAGATATGAGGATTAGATCTCACACTAGGGAGCCTAGTGCGATCTAGTTTGCCTCATACAGATATTACCCATCTGAGGAGAATTGTAATCACGCGTCGCTGGAGATGCAAAACTACCATAATAAAAGAGCCTAGAGACAAATCTTTGTGGATGTATCATAGGAGGAGGTGAACCACGATAATATATTATTAATATGATGAATGCATGTATATCTTTGTTTTCTTTCAACAGTTACTTGTTATTCTTAATGAATGAGTTAATACATTGTTATGGAATACGATTGTGTTGTTCGGGAAATAAATTGTGAAAGATAAATGCACACTCATGAGTAATAGTAGATTGCAATCACAATTAATAATATATGGATATGAATAATAAACCCCTATCTCATACTTAATCCTAGGCTATAAACACTTGAGTCTTACAGCCACCCATTTAAAGCTATCTCGGGTGAGATTGCGCAGTGCACTCTGTGTATTGTGTTGCCTTCTGGTTTACCAAGAGGGCCGATAGTTTTAGAGGATTTGTTGGAAACTTGAAAGACATGAATCCTAGGTCAATAAATCATAATGTAAGGGAAGAAGAATAGATAACCAACACTCAACCTTTGTTGTGGATAGATAAACTAAAGACTATTTTTTGCTCAACTAGGATGCTAGATTGTTGCACAAAAAGAATTCTCCTCCACTTGTAATTTTCCTATCATCAACACTTGTTTCTCAATATGCATTTGCATATGTTGTTAGAGTAAAATATTCACCTTTTGAGTACCACAAGACAAAATCCAAGGTGCTCTTTAGATATCTAAATATTATTTTCATGCTTTCACATGATTTTATTTTGGTGCAACTTAAAACCATGCAATCAATCCTATTGCTTCGATAATGTCCAGTCTTGATGTCATCAAATATAGTAGGTTGTCAATCATTGACCTATATAATGTTATATTTTCTTCTAGAGATTCATCAACTTTGCTCAATTTACAACTCGTGACCATGGGTGTGTTTATTGGTGCACAATCTTCCATTTTGAGCTTCTTCAACATTTCCTTGATATACTTGGTTTGTGAAATGAATATGTCTTTTTCAAATTCAGAAATATGTAAATTAAGAAAGAATGACAATTCACCAAGCATAGACATCTCAAATTCCTTTTGCATTTCTATTGCAAACTCTTGTCACATTTTTTTCATACTACCTCCAAAAATGATGTCATGTACATAAAACACAACAATCAATTGACTTTATCCTACTATCTTGATGTATATATTATAATCAACAATTCCTCTTTTGAATCCTTTTTGTTGTAGATATTTTTCAAGTCGTGAATACTATTTTTAGATAGAAAAGAGAAGTTTTCATGCTATGTTTCACTTGCTAGTCTTCTTCTAGTCTAAATTCTCATATCTTTATCACCAAGAATTTAATTTTCTTAATGATTCTTTCAAATAAATCTAGATGGTGTCCTTGTATCTTAATATTCTAATTCTTCTTCTTCATTTTCTTCTCCTTCTTTAACTTCTTCTTCTTATTTGTAGCTTGGATCCTCGATTTGAATAAGTTATTTCACCTTATCATTCCTTTTTTCATCCACTTGCAGATTGACACTCTCTACGATTTTCCCTAATGCTTTATTGTAACATTGATAAGCCTTTCTTCTTGATGAAAAACCCAAAAATATACCTTCATCAACTATAGAGTAAATTTTTTTTTAAGTCCCATCATATCTCTTTATGTAGAACTTGCTTCCTAAAACTTTAAAGTATTTAATTGTTGATAGTCTACCCTTCCATAATTCATAAGGTGTTTTATTGTTGTTGACTTTGATTTTCCCTCTATTGAGAATGTAGATTGTAATGTTGACTACTTCTCTCCAAAACCTGTATGATAGATTAACTTCCTTCAACATTTTTCTTATCCATCTCTTGTATGCTTCGATTCTTCCTTTCTACCACTCCATTCTACTATGGAGTTCTTGCAGTTGAAAAATGTCTCTGTATTCCATGATGATCACAAAATTATTTAAATTCATTTGAGATAAACTCACCTCCTCTATCTCATCTCAAGCACTTGATTTTAAAATCAATTTAATTTTCAACCAAGGCTTTGAATGATTTTAACTTTTCAAATGCTTTAGTTTTTTTTTTTAGAAATGTAACCCATTTCAATCTAGAGTAATCATTAATGAGAAACATGAAATAGTTTTCACCTTTTATATTTTGTGTTCTGGTAGGCCCACAAAGATCTATATGAACAAATTCCAATGGATTTATTCTTGAGTACTCCTTTGATTTGAAGCTTTCTCTTGTATTTTTCCTTTGCTGACAATGCTTGCAAAGAGTGTTTGAAGGTTTAAAAATCTTTGGCATATCACTCACTGCTTGTTTGGTGCTAATTTGTACTATATTATCAAATTTTATATGGCCCATTATTTTATGCCATAACCTGATCTCATCTATTTATCCCATATATAATATTTCTCCCTTGATCTCATTGAGGATATGTACATTATTTGATATTTTATATGCATTTTCCTCTAATCTTACCAATCCTTTCTTCCTTATCTCATAGCCTTGAGAATCAAATGTGAGGTTTTTTCCTTGATCACACATTTGACTAACACTGAGAATATTATGTTCCAAACCTTTAACATACAAGACATTCTTTTTTTAATTCTTTCCATTATCAAGAATAAGAGTATTGTTTCTGGCTATCCTTGTGGTAGCATTATCTCCAAATGTTACATTGCCTTCATTTACTTCCTTCAAAGTGTGAAACTTGTTCTTGTCCCTTGTCATGTGGCTTGAGTATCCATTTTCAACATACCATTTGTTTTCTTTGTTTTGAGCATGAAGATCCATTTTCACAAGCATATATTCCTCCTTCTTGTTATTTTATTACTCTGACTTCCTTTTCCAAACTCCTATGGGTTCTTTCTTTTGTTTGGCAAGGGCATATTCTTCTTTGTTTTGTCTAGAAGATTCCATTAGGCCACTTCTACAAAAACATGTTATGTTCCCATAGTTGTTTCACTTATAACATACAACATTGTAACTAATTAATGGAGTAAATTAATTATAGTTTCTATTTGAGAACCCATAAGTATTTCTATTTTTGTTCCATACATGATCATTTCTTGCATATGCTTTACAATCTATTGCTTTATGACGAAATCGATTACAAGAAAAACAATAACCAATGAAAGAGTTTTGGTACCAAGTTGTGCGAGGCCATGTTGGTGGAAAAAATCTTCTAAATCTATCATTGTTGTGTTTTGGAGGAATGCCAATTTTCTTCAAAACATCATTTTCTCTCTTCATGTTGTATTCATCATTGATGGAGATTTTGGGTACATCAGCATAAATTTTATATTTTCCTTCATTACTTTCTTCAGTAGGTCTGTAGCTTTTGAATATTATTTGGTGGTCATATGACTCTTATCATAGCCAAGACCAATTTTAATGAGTGGTGATTTTTATCATTTGATGATATTAGCTACGCTTTTAATGCTCTTTTCAAACATAAAGAGTATGTTTAATTGAGTTGTTGACTTCTCCATTTCCTTTATTAAGGAAATGATTTTATCTTCCAACTTCTCACAATTTTCTTCCTTTTTCTTCAGCTAGATTCTCACCACTTCTTTCACTAATACATTGGGACCATTTTTCGACATTATAACGATGAAGTTTCATCACAAGAACATCACAAGTACGATGAAGCCTACAACTCATTTTTATTTGGATCATAGATGTTGTACTTGTGACGAACTATGGTTTCATAATACATTTGACAAAACTCTTTTCCATCGCACGACAGACGAAAACTTTCATCATATAATCAACAACATTCCATCACAAATCCAATTTTTTTATGTTTCACATTCGTCGTAAGAGATACCAACCTATGATGAACATGGAACACAATTGAACAATTTCCATAACCATTGTCTTCATATGTTCATCGTGTCTTCATAGGTTCATCATGTGCACAACCAATATTCGTTGCCATTTCATTAAAATAACAACCCACTTGTGATGAACTTGGAGAAAATCGACCACTGTTCAAATTCATTGTCGTCATAGATCCATTGTATGATCAACTATTATTTGTCGTCAGTTCATGGAAGAATGACTAATGTACAGTGAAATTGGAGCACAATCGATGACTATCCAACGTCATTGACGTCATAGGTCCATCACACAATCAATTATTCTTTATTCGGGAGAACAAATAACACACAAATAACTTGGAGCACAATCGACCATAGTTCATCGAAGTTCTGATGATATGTTCATTAATTAAAAAATAATAATATTTTCGGTTTCATATGGTTGAATTTACCTCATTACTCTCAGTGGTGAATGGGACTATTTGTTGGAACCAGAGAATTCCCTCTAGCTTACCTGAACTTTGGAGGTTGCGGACTTTTGCAAATACTCAGAATTTAGTTTAAAAAATGATACCAACATTTGTAAAATTGAATCTACTTTCAATGGATATAATTTGTTTTCATTTTCATTATTTTTATCTAATTTTATTTAATTTAAAAAAAAAAATCATTGCATAATATTTTCAGCTAACATTATGATTCAATGAAAGGAAATATTTGTATCTCTAAAAATACACAGTGAAAAATTTAGAAAAAATTATATTCATAATCCTTAAACTGTTCTTTTCAAAAGGGTGTTTTTAGATTTTACTTTTCAGTAAATATTAAGATAGATACAAGGTGGGGGGAAACATGTGTTTAAAATATGCAACGTTTTCAGCTTGGTCAACTTCAAAAAATTCTAGAAATTATAACATTCATCCGTTAGATTCAAAATTATAGTATAATAAAATAGAGTCTTTGTAGATTGTTGCAGTATATTTCATTTGTTAGAAACACAAGTTTAATAATAGATACATTGTTGGTGGGAAAAATAACTCATTATCATTCCTTTCATGTTTAAGGAACATATTGTTAAACAATTGTCAAATTGACATATCAAATCTCAATAAAACAAAAATTGAAAAATAGTCAGTGGAAAGCTAAAAAAATTCTTCACAAGTTTTGTTTTTACTGTAAAATGAAATTCTAAATAAAAAAATACTTTTGTATACCGAAAGTTGAAGAACTTGTGAAAAAATATTTTTTTTCCTCATAAAACAAGCAAAATAGACACCCATCTTCATGATTTCACCCAGTGTCAAATTGTCTCTCGCACATAGGTGGTATGAAGTTAATAGGTTGTCGATTAAGTTTTCTTGTGGTTTTATATATTATATTTTATACATAATATATAATATATAGAAAGAAAATAAATTTTCGAACTTGTAAGCACACAGAAAAATAACTATTTCATTTTGTAACTTTCAAGGAGAGGTCACCACACGTTATTTTAGAGAAAAATTAAATCTAATACACTAAGGTAGAAAATTTACCGACAAAGGTAAATGAATTTCAAGTAGGCATATTGATTCTACAACACACGACCAATACTGACGCAGAAATACAGTTTCTACAACACATCACAAAGTTGCAACATTGAGAATATTTAATAATGTGATCAGATATTGCAAGGCCCTAGATGCTTATGATGTTGAAACTGTTGAAGTTTTGTAACATCAAGCCATCATTCTCCATAAGAAAATACAAAGAAACCATTATAAAATATCCTCTAATGCACTATAAAGAAATAAATGACAAGAGTACCACGTTGGCCCATTGAAGCGTTGTAAAGGATACAAAAGAAATAAAATAAAGTTAAAAGACAAAAAATGACAAGTCAGCCCTTCCAATAAAATAAGGTGACTTGACTAGTATAAATAAAGGTAAGTTCATTTCATTATTACACATCTTATCGTCTCTCATCTTCTAGTGCACATTTCTCAGTTGCTTCATGCCAACTTCTAATTGTAGTGTCAGTTGTTAGCTACCAGTTGTGTTATCTTTGTTCAGTGATGCGTCATGATTGAGGGTTCTTACTCACACTAGGGAACAAATTTCTATGTTCTTGGATTCTTCATTTTTATGGTGATGTATTTATGAACTTGGATTAAATTTATTCTAGAGAAACGTTTGTTGGGTTTTCTCCCAAGTTCAGGTTTCCCTAGGATAAATCTTGTGTCTATTTGCATGGCTATCTCTCTATGATTCTGTTGTTTCTGCTACATTTTTATTTCAGTTGAAATTTTCATTGTGTAATTATTATATGATAAAAATGACATTAAAATCTATTTGAAATCATAAGGTAATAATTAACATATCTTGAAATTATAAAAATCAACATGGTTTCAAATCTTTGTTGAGATTTGTCGTTGCACAATTTTTTTGTCAAGCTCTTTGAGCACTTGTTGTAAAATCATTGAGGCTAACTCCACCACATAGCAACTTTCCTTTCCCTAGCACACCTACTGGTTCTCTCATACTAACATTCCATCAAAATTGAAATTTTAGTTTTTTCAGGCTTATTGACATTTTCTTGGACATTGAACCTTCTTTTTCATATTTTTTTATTTCTTCATGTATTTATGGTGTACTGTCTAAGAGTTGGTGGTAGCAATGGTGATGTCTCCTACAGTGTATTACATCTTGAAATCAAATGGAAAAATACCATCCAGACTCCAGGTTTGCATACCACGTTTGATATTTTATATTGCTTCCTCTTAAGTAAATATTGTAACTAGGACAACATTCTTTAGAGGACTATTACTGCTCAATACTATTTCTTATCAACACTTGAATATTGTTGGTGCAATGATCATTATTGTTTAATACTAATGATGCACTTGTTTGCAAGCTGAATTAATCTCTTCCCTAGCCTAGTAAGCCCGTGAACAAGGTTAAATTCCATGGATATTACCATGAAGATGTTCTTGTATTTTGTTATTATTCTTGCTATGGGAAAGTTACTATGGAGGAATGATTAGTCACAACACTAGAGGAGGTTTGTTCTTGTATTTGTTCTTTTTATTGTTCTTGTTTTGGGAAGGTCACAGGTGATAAATTTGAGAGGGAGCTATAGTGAAGGTTGTAGGTTGCAACATGTTATATGTTATGTATATTGAGACATGGAGCACATTGTCTAGACAAGGAGTTGTATACATGACATTTTACATCCATATACCGAAGGAGAAGAGGACGAAGTTAGAACCTTCTGAAAAGTAGGGTTATTTTGTGGGATACAAAGCATATGATATGGAGATTAATAGTGAGGAGAAAGAGGCTCTAAAGGATGAATGTATAGATCCCCCTAGTCCAGTTGTTCATCCTTCAGACTATAAGGAGGATTCAGTAAAGCTAGCAAGGCCAATGTATCTACCTAGAGTTGTTGTAGTGACCAGAAAGAGTCCAACTTCACTTCGTGATACTTTGAGGGATGTAGAGGGATCATGCATCTCCTTTTGATAATTTAGGGATAAAAAATGACCTTAGATATTCTCAAGTTATATGGCATTGATCAGTCACATCATTGATTCCAAACCTTCCAGTTATGAGGAGGAGAAGGTGGCTCCAATAGTGGTGAGGAAAGTGGCCTCACCAATTACCAACTCAGAGGGATCTAGAGTGCAGAAGGAGTCTGCCCTCAGGATCCAGTAGAGAGGAGAAACCTTCGAGGACAATTCACAGGAGATCAAACTTCATAGGAGGTCAGAAGGTGTAGAAGGAGAAGATGGCTCCAAAGACTATACACACTCATAAGGAGTCAAGTTTCAAAGGGATAATTCATACTTAGAGTGAACTTGATCTCAAAGAGAATCAGTTGTCTCATAGGTAGACTTGATCATTTAGAGGGATTCCCCCCCTTAGGTTCAAGTGGGAGAGACACATGTTCCAGGACTGACAAACATGTGTCATGAGTTGAGGAGGCTAGACAAAAGCTTCATAGGAAGGAGGATTCTAGGAGATGTGATACCTCCTGGGAGGATCCACTTGTTTTAGTGGGATTTTCTATAGTGACAGAAGATGCATCTAGTCAAGAGGACTAGGGTATGTTTTTTTTTTCTTCATTCATAGAGAGAGTGGTCAGTGAGGAAACAAGGAAACATGTTTAAGAGGATGCCATGGTGGAAGAGTATCAATTCATCATGATTAGTACCAATACCTGAAGATAATTCTGTGGTGACTTCCAAGTGAATCTAGAAGCATGTAGTAGATGGAAGTGTTATCACGAAAACTGTAGGTTGGGAAAATCCTGACCCAGTCCATGAGATGAAGATAACTATGGGATATTACACCCATTCTCACCTTAGGTAAACCCTCCCCTAGCTTTAGTGAAGGAGAAATCCAACATAAGGGGGGAATCTAGGGTGACCCTAGGGAGATTGAGATGGAAAGTGAGGTGATGAAGGATGAAGCCCCTATAGGTCAATTTTTGGAGAGATGGAAATATTGGAATGAAATCTTGTTGATGAGGGAAGGTTTCCAAGAAGCAGTGTACATGTAGAAGATTGTTGTACATGCCCGAGACATAAGAAAAGAAAAGTATAAAAGACACAATATCCAATGGACAAGAAAGTGAATCTCATTGTCCTATACAACATCAAGAAAACATTATTTAATTCAACAAGTAAATGATAATCAAAACTGCTAAATAAGTCACTAAAAGTCTAGTTAAATATGCAATAGATAAGCTAACATTGACTAGTATAACTCAAGTGAAATAGAGAAATAATTTAGAAACAATATAGGGCTGTTCAAATATTTTACTGCAAAGATGTTATAACAGCCTTATGGATGTATCAAAATATTGCTACAACAGAAAATTCCAATCACAGAAATTTACAAGTAAACAACCCAAAAGATGCTATACGACAAGTAGATTATTATGGAAGCTTTCTAGCAAATTATGACAGTTGAAAATAGAGTAAAAGTAAAAGTTTGAGAGCAATTTATTGCATCCATAATGGTTGTATATTTAATTTTATAACAAAAATCATATATACTTAGCCAAAGAGGATTCCCTAGTGTCTCAAGCAAGCTAGTAGAGAATATAATTGATTCCACTCCAAACAATATGAAAATCTCGTAAAATCACGTTACCCAATGCAAAAAACATTATTTCTCCAATGCAAAAATCAGATTAGTTCCTTTTTAAAAAATGGGTTAATGGATTCTCGGATATAAGAGTTGGATATACAATATCCCTAGGGGTGTAAACCCTCTTACTCCCTAGGGCATGCATATCAAACTTAGGTAAATCTAGGAGGGTGTACACACTTGTACTCCTCCTAACAACCTTACTCCAAAATGACTTATCAAATAGAAATGAGATGAAGCTTGATGGAGGGTGTATACATTTATACTCCTCCTAGTGTTTCAACCAATAACACTATGAAACAAGCAAGAATAACTAACAAATTGCACGTTTTTCTTACCAATTCCAAGAGAGATACAATACAAAACCCTAGTTCACCAAGCAAATTCCACAACAAACAAAGAGAGTAAGCCTCCAATATGTGCACACCACCTTA
>WSFP011571969.1:0-10732 GCA_009831015.1 Picea engelmannii
GTGCTAAATGCAGTCTTGGGAATGACTTCCTCTTTCATACATATCCATTGTTCTATATAATGGATATCAAGTCTAGTAAAGTAGTGAGCACCCCTCAATTCGTCAAAGATGATACCAATGAAAATGATGTGAAATTTATATTTCATGGTGTGTTTGTTGAGGGAACGAAAACTAGGATACATGCGCCAAGTTCCTTCTTTATTGACTACAATGAAGATAGGAGAATAAAAGTGATTGGTAATAGGACAAATAACACCCTCTTCAAGAAATTATTGAACGATTTTCTCAATTTCATTATTTATGGAAAATAGTTGATGATAAGGGAGAAAATCATAGGAAGAATACTTGACACTAGAGAAATGAAATGATCATGAATGCCATCGGAAGGGGTGAGTCCATCGAGAGTGTAAAAAATAGCTTGGTTTTGGGATCGTATAGATTGCAGGTCATCATGTCGTGCAGACGATTACTCAACATGTCCGCAATCACCAGGACCTTCTTCCTCACTGGCCCGAAGAGCTGTATTTTATCTTCAAATCCCCTATCGGAAGTTCTCACACCCACAGAATGATCTTCACTAATCTCCCTTGTCGTATCGGGAAATCGGACCTCGCACAGTAACGAGTCCTGAACTCGGCAACAAAGTCCTCGATTCTCGATATTTCGATGCCACCTGTCCTCTCCCTCTCACACTGGTGGTCCCCACTCCAAATGGAAATTGGGATTTCGTGATTCGAGAATTCGCGATTCCTATGACACAGTTTCGCACGACCTCCCAAGTCCCGAATTCCGATATGCGATGTCGCCCGTCAATGCCACAAGCTATCCCCGTGGGACCCGTCGCAATTCAGGGTTTCGCGACTTCTCCGTGATTCTTTCGACACCCAGAATTCCGAAGTGCCGAACCCCGATTCTTCGAGATATTGTGCCACATCTCTCCACCGATATCAATGGCTCTAATCTTCTCGGGAAATCGCTAGTCGCGATTTCGTCACATAAGAGTTCCACAACCATGGAAAATTCGATATCCCGATGAGTCGAGTCGCGATGACTCTCCTCCCTGTACGCCACGCTTAAACCCTGCGCAACTTTTCTGGAATCGGACGGTTGGCGGGATTTCTCTAATCTGTCCGGCGAATCCTAGCCGTCGACTCCTCCTCCTTAATGCTTCCTTGAAGCGACAAGGTATTTCTGCCGAGACTTGTTCTCCAAGCCTGTGCTTGCAGCTCCCACTCGGAACTCTCCTTGGCACGAACCTGCTACGTTCCCGCTTGGTGAGATCTCAAAGGTTCTATCCCTCTTTAGTTTATCCTCGCTTCACAAGACTTTATGAGGACTTGTTTCACGCACTCCTTGCGGCAAAACTCCAAATACACCTAAGTATTGGAGCTCTTCAATCCTGCGCACTCCTGCAACAGAAATCCCAACACCTTTTGCTCAGAATCGCAACCCTGATTCTTCGTCCAGCCTGCGCACGCTTTGCATGGCTCTAGTGCCAAATCTACACTTCTGAGATAAATGGAAACACAAGCTATCTCTAAGTAAACCCTGCAGTCACGCACTCCTCGCGGACAAATTCAACTACACTCCTTGCAGGAATTCTCTTGCTCACTTAGAGAAACAATTGAAACTCATTCATTCCTTCTCTCAGATTTCAAATCAACCATGAAATAACACACACAGCGTATAAAAGAAAATGCATGACAGGAAGCAAATACTCATGAACATAACATCAACACACAGAAAATTAACAAATAACCATGGAATTGAATCAAAGCCTTATCCTATTAATTTAATCTCTGTACATGGGTGTTCTTCATACAATTCTCTGCTCTGCTCTTCTCTTCTTTCTCCTAAATACTACTGTTACATTGTACAAAGGAGGGTGTCTATATTCCGTTCTCCCTCTCGAACTCCTAAACTATCAAATCTATAATTAAGTTTCCTATCTAACAACATTAAGTCTATTAAATGCCTCAGCTACTTAAGGACGTGAGCTATCCGCTCAAGGTCCATTACAATATACATAGTGCGCTTTATTAACTCTACACATTAATGTTTGGCGCAACAATATCAAGTGTTCAAAATTTGTGCTGGCGCAGTCCAACTGTCTTCCGCTCCACGCTGGCTCGCTTGATGAGTGAGCGATGCTCCTGCATCATACTCCTCGGCTTGAAAATTTTCATGGGCTCCTGTCCATGAGCTCCTACATGGTCTGTCCATGCTTCTGTATCATCGTTTCGCTTTCCCAGCTAGAATCTTCGACTGGGTGATTTTTCCATTTCACCAGGTACTCGAAGTACTGCTTCCGCCTGGTTTTCTTTCCTATTCGGTTGTCTAGTATGAACTCCATCCACGGCTTATCTGCAACTGGTAATTGCTTCTGCCAATGGATCACTGGTTCTTCAGTTCCAGCCTTTGTTTCTCCAACCTTGTATGGGTATAAATCCGAAACATTAAATATCAGAGATATCCCAATGCCATCCGGCAACACAATTTTATAAGCATTCTCCCCGAACTTCTTTAGGACTCTGCACGGCCCAATCTTCTTCATTTTGAGCTTGTTATATGTTCCCCTTGGGAACCTCTCTTTCCTTAAGTGTGCCAGAACAAGATCACCAAATTCAAACTGAAGTTGTCTCCGATGCTGATCTGCTCTGCATTTATACTCTTGATTTGACTTCTGCAGTTGCTGCTTTACCTTCGTGTGTAGTTCTTCCATCGCCTCAACAAATGTTTCTGCAGTCACGCTACTAGTCATACCATGTTCTGACTCCCTGAGTTCATATACTCCTCTTGGTTGTGTCCCATACACAATTTGAAATGGACTTTTGCCTATACTTTGATTCGCAGAATCGTTGTATGCAAACTCTGCCTGCGGAAATACGTTGTCCCAGCTGCTATGGTGTTCTGTCACCAAGCTTCTCAGCAAGTCTCCCAGACTTTTGTTTACCACCTCGGTTTGTCCATCTGTCTGCAGATGGTAAGCTAAACTAAAAGCCAAATTAGTTCCTAGCTTCTTCCATAGTGTCCTCCAAAAATGACCGATGAATTTCGTATCCCTGCCCAAGACTATGCTTCTCGGCAATCCATGCAGTCTAACAACCTCTTTGAAAACCAAGTTTACGATGTGGGTCACATCGCTGGTCTTCTGACACGGAATAAAATGTGCCATCTTAGAAAACCTATCAACCACCACAAAGATGGAATCAACACCTCTCTGCATCCTCGGCAAACCCAATACAAAATCCATGCTTATCGCCTCCCATGGTCTCTCGGGTATGGGCAATGGTTGATAAAAACCTGTGTTCTGCTTCCGGCCCTTCGAATTTTGACAAACTCGACACCTGTCAACAAACCTCTTGACATCTTCTCGCATGCCCGGCCAAAAATACGATTCGCTCAGCTTTGCGGATGTTTTGTCATGACCAAAATGACCTACTAATCCACCACTGTGCTTTTCCTTCACTAAATTCTCCCTCATGGAGCAATTCAGAATGCACAGTTGGTTGCCTCTGAATAGCAATCCCTCCTGGATCATGTAGTCTATGCACGGGCTTCGATCCTTGAGAACTGGATTCTCATCTGCTTCATACGCTTCTTCGAAATCTGCATCTCCTGCATACATGTCCTTCAAGTTTTCAAAACCCAATGTCTTGACTCTAAACTCCTGCAACAACAAACATTTCCTACTCAAAGCATCAGCCACTTTGTTAGCAGTTCCTGAAATGTGTTTAATCACAAATGTGAAATTCTGCATATACTCTACCCATTTTGCATGCTTCTGGTTCAGCTTCTCCTGTTGACTCACAAACTGCAATGCATGATTGTCGTTGTACAATACAAGTTCCTTGGGTATCAAGTAATGCCTCCACTTCTTTAATGCCTGTATAATGGCATAAAACTCTTTATCGTACGTGGAGTATTTCATCTTTGCTTCATTCAACTTCTCGCTGAAATATGCAACTGGCCTGTCGTCTTGACTTAAGACCCCTCGTATGACATACCCGCTTGCGTCACATTTCACCTGAAATGTATTCTGAAATTCTTTCAATGCTAGCACTGGTTGCTCTGTGATCTTTCGCTTCAATAGATTGAAGCTCTTCTTAGCCTCCGTTGTCCAATGAAAAAAATTATGTCGTTTTTTCACGGTGTCCATCATTGCTGCGCTAATTCCACTAAAATTCCTGATGAACTTCTGGTAGAAACTAGCTAACCCGTGGAAACTCCTCACCTCGAAAATATTTCTCGGTGATGGCCAATTTTTGATTACTTCCACCTTACTTGGATCCATTTTTAATTCATTAGCCGAAATCACAAAACCCAAATAAACGAGCTATGTCTGCATGAATGAAGACTTCTTTATATTTATCAACAACTTCTCTTGCTGCAGCTTCCTCATCACAATGGCCAAATGATTTAAATGTTCAGCTTTCGTCTTGCTGAAGATCAGTATGTCGTCCAGATATACGACAACAAATTTCCCGATGAATTCCCACAGGACTTCATTCATCAGTCTCATGAATGTTCTTGGCGCATTTGTCAAACCAAACGGCATGACCAGCCATTCGTACAAACCTTCGTTTGTCTTGAATGTTGTCTTCCACTCATCACCTTGCCGCATGCGAATCTGGTGATATCCGCTCTTCAAATCAATCTTCGAAAAATAATTTTCCCCACTCAGGCAATCCATTAGATCGTCCATTCTTGGTAGTGTAAACCTATACCTGATGGTGATTTTATTAATCGCTTTGGAGTCTGTACACATCCTCCAGCCTCCATCCTTTTTTGGACTTAGTACTGTTGGAACAACACACGAACTCGGGCTTTTTCTGACCAATCCTTTATCCAACAACTCCTGTACCTACCTTTTGACCTCCTCATTCTCTTGTGGTGTCAACATATACACGGCTTTATTCGGAAAACTTGCTCCAGGTATGAGGTCTATGTGGTGACTCACACTCCTCATCGGTGGCAACGAACGAGGTAGTTCGTCCACGATGATATCAGTGAAATCTCCCAACAGTTCTTGGATCTCATCTGGCAAGTCATCCACTCTTGTGCTAGTCAGGACAATTCTCGGTTTCCTGACCACAAAGAATTGTGGATCTTCCCTCTTCTCCATCTCTGTAAGCAGCTCCTTCCCACTCATGAGAAGTATGGTATTTCTTACTTCCGACTTCACTTCCTTATCCTTTATCGGAAGAAATCTATGGGTTCTCCCATTCTTTTCCAGGGTATATGTGTTCATCCTCCCATCATGAACAACATTTCAGTCATATTTCCATGGTCTACCCAGCAATAAATGGCATACGTCCATGGGAATAACATCCCACAGAATCTTATCATTATACCCACCTATTTTGAATTCAACTAAACATTGTTTAGTAACAGTCACCTGATGTCCCTTCTGTAGCCATGAAACTTTATATGGACTCGGGTGATTGGTCGTCTCCAACTCCAGTTTTTCCACCATCTCGGCTGAAACGAGATTATCGGTGCTTCCGCTGTCCACGATGACCTTGCATTTCCTGTCCTTGGTTGTGCAAGCTATCCTGAACAGTCGGCTCCTCTGAGTTGTGTTCTCCACCTCCCTCTCGGGTGTTAAGAGAACTTTATGCATTCCCAACGATCTTCCTCTGTCTGCATCTTTATTCTCAACATCACGCCCCTGCGCTTCTGTGATGTGAGCTTCTCCTGATTCCTTCTTCTTCTCTGGACACTTGAATGACTTGTGCCCATTTTTCCCACATGTGAAACATGTGATCACTCCACCTCTTCCTCTGCCTCGACCTCTAGTACGAGGAAGAGTGTTTGCATCATCATAATCTCCTTGTTGATCAGTCTGTTGTCTTCTCTGTTCAACATATGGCTGCCTCTGTTGTGAGGTTCCACCTCTCTCAACCTTACCTTGAGGTTTCTTCCATTCCTCCTTGGGCTTCTGGTATTTGTCCTGGGCAACCGTCTTTCCTTTGGGCTAACTTCTGGCTCGCCCTCACTGACCTTGCTTACGACTCAGCTTCTCCTTGGATTTCAGGGCCATATGATAAGCATCCTCAACTGTTCGGATGGTTACCATGCTCAATTCATCCAGAATGTCATATCTCAGACCATTCAGATATCTTGCCACCTTCTCATCATCGCTCTCCCGATGACCTGCTCGGATATTGAGCTTGTAGAACTCTTCGGTGTACTCCTTCACCATCATCAAATTTTGTCTCAGGTTCTGCATTCGCCTGAACAGTGTGATCTGATAATCTCTCGGGATGAATTTCGCTTTCATCTTCGCGATCATTCGATCCCAGCTCTTGATCTTCTATTTTCCCTTAGAACGTCTGTCTGCTTGTAGCTCATCCCACCATAAGGCTGCATGTCCCTTCAAGTGCGTAACCGCATGCTTGACTTTCTTATCCTCTTCGATATCCTCATAGTCGAAGTAGGTGTCCAGAGCTCGGATCCAGTCCAATAGCTCTTTTGCATCTAGACTTCCCTCGTAGACTAGTATGTCCATTTTCGCCTTCGCACCCATCCTGGCGATGGCTTTGATCAATCGCTCGGTTGATGCATCCTCTGTTGTGACTTCTTCTGCATATCCATCCTCCTCTTCAACCTCAGAATCACTAAGATCCCCTGCACCAACTCCGCGTCTCTGTGTTGTCTCCATCTCTTCAAGTCTTGCTCGAAGATCTCGCATTTGCCGCTCCATTTCTGGATTTCCTGCCGACCTACCTCTTCTTCGCGCATCCCTGTCCTCCAGACCAGGTGATTGCCTTTCTCTCCTGGGTGGCATAATGAATCCTCTTCTCTGCTATAGAAAGCAAAGATATTCTAGCTCTAATACCACTTGGTGCAGACAATTACTCGACACGTCCGCGATCACTAGGACCTTCTTCCTCACTGGACCAAAGAGTTGTATTTTCTCTTCAACTCCCCTATCGGAAGTTCTCGCACCCACAGAATGATCTTCACTGATCTCCCTTGTCATACCGGGAAATCGGAACTCGCGCAGTAACGAGTCCTGAACTCGACAACACAATCCCCGATTCCCGATATTTCGATGCCACCTATCCTCTCCCTCTGACACCGGTGGTCCCCACTCCAAATGGAAATCGAGATTTCGCGATTCGGGAATTCGTGATTCCTGTGGCACCGTTTTGCAGAACCTCCCAAGTCCCGAATTCCGATATGCGATGTCGCCCGTCAATGCCACACGCTATCCCCGTGGGACCCGTCGCAATTGGGGGTTTCATGACTTCTCCGTGATTCTTTCGACACCCAGAGTTATGAAGTGTCGAACCCCGATTCTTCGATATCTTGCGCCACGTCTCTCCACTGAGATCAACGGCTCTGATCTTCTCGGGAAATCGCTAGTCTCGATTTCTTCACATAAGAGTTCCACGACCATGAAAACTCCGATATCCCGATGAGTCGAGTCCCGATGACTCTCCTCCCTGTACGCCACGCTTAAACCCTGCGCAAATTTTCCAGAATCGGACGGTTGGTGGGATTTCGCTAATATGTTCGGCGAATCCTAGCCGTCGACTCCTCCTCCTTAATGCTTCCTTGAAGCGACAAGGTATTTCTGTCGAGACTTGTTCTCCAAGCCTATGCTTGCAGCTCCCACTCAGAACTCTCCTTGGCACGAACCTGCTACATTCCCTCTTGGTGAGATCTCAAAGGTTCTATCCCTCTTGAGTTTATCCTCGCTTCACAAGCCTTTATGGGGACTTTTTTCACTCACTCCTTGCGGCAAAACTCCAAATACGACTAAGTATTGGAGCTCTTCGATCCTGCGCACTCCTGAAGCAGAAATCCCAACTCCTTTTGCTTAGAATCGCAACCCTGAGTCTTCGTCAAGCCTGCGCACCCCTTGCACGACTCTGGTGACAAATCTACACTTCTGAGATAAATGGAAACAAAAGATATCTCTAAGTAAACAAATTCAACTGCACTCCTTGCAGGAATTCTCTGGCTCACTTAGAGAAAAAATTGAAACTCATTCATTCCTTCTCTCAGATTTCAAATCAACCATGAAATCACACACACAGCGTATAAAAGCAAATGCATGACAGGAAGCAAATACTCATGAACATAACATCAACACGCAGAAAACTAACACATAACCATGGAATTGAATCAAAGCCTTATCCTATTAATTCAATCTCTGTACATGGGTGTTCTTCATACAATTCTCTGCTCTGCTCTTCTCTTCTTGCTCCTGAATACTACTGTTACATTGTACAAAGGAGGGTGTCTATATTCTGTTCTCCCTCTGAAACTCCTAAACTATCAAATCTATAATTAAATTTCCTATCTAACAGCATTAAGTCTATTAAATGCCTCAGCTACTTAAGGACGTGAGCTATCCGCTCAAGGTCCATTACAATATACATAGTGTTCTTTATTAACTCTACACATTAATGTTTGGCGCAACAATATCAAGTGTTCAAAATTTGTGCTGGCGCAGTCCAGCTGTCTTCCGCTCCATGCTGGCTCGCTTGATGAGTGAGCGATGCTCCTACATCATCATGCATAGAGGGTATCTCAATGGATTCAATTGAATACATTTGGGAAATAATTCTCTATTGAACTTTTTTAAGTATCTTTTACATTCGGTTGGAATTGGTGATCTCAAGGGAACTTGTTGTGAAGTCTTGGAACTTATTCTCTTATACCTCATGTTGGAATTTCATGGTTAAGTCCTTAAAATGCATGGTGTTGGGGTGTGACTGTGTGACCATTCAACACCGAGCACAATTTCACAACCTCCCATGTCTATAGAAAACATATGAGACTCAAGTGGTACTGACCAATTTGTAGGTGCACATTTTAGCAATGCCCCCCACATTTCATGGAACTTCCATTGGTGATCATGATTCGAAAATTATTGAATGGAATGGTATGCAAATTTATTTCTTGGTAAATGCGGTGATGTATAAAATTATGGGTGCTTGAACAAACAACTAGGATCATCACTTTCTTATGCTTACTGTAGTCATTTAACTTGAGGGTTTGGTGAGCAACAAAGCTAATGAGGGAGTTAATCAAAATCAATGGTTCCCCTTCTGGTGGATCAGAGGGAAGAGTGATATAACATACTTGGGGTATCTCTTCCATAGGGGAAACATCAACATCCTCTTCAAAAAAACACTCATAAATCGCCATAAAAATATTATTTTCCTTACACTTCTAGCCTAGAAATCCATGTGCTCAAAGGAGACTATAAAGTATTCCACTATGAAAGTTTGTTTGAACTTGGTCAAGTGACCTAAACGGTGGGTATTAGTTTGAATGTATTCATAAATCTCAACAACAAACTATGGACAAGCAATGTACCCTTGGTGTGCATTTTTATGCCATTTCCGCCATTTCCATCATTTAAGATCCAAAAAGAGTACATTGTAACAAGTTTTTCCAACTCATCAATAATTCCATGCAAGGATGAATAATGTTCCAATGGAGTGAACCAATCCATGGGATTTAAGCCATAAAATTTATTCACATAAACTCTAGAAAGACGAGTGTCATGATAAAGGTAGTTGGAATGAAAGGCCATGTGATGGGAGGACTCCACACCTTCTAAGTCAGAAGGTTGGTCAGAGGAGGGAGCGCCCTAGTATTTGTCCAAAAATTTGTTGGCAGTGTATTGGAAGTAGTCAAATTGACCATTGTTGGACTCAGATTTATCGTGAACTTGTTGGATTAGTGATACTTTAAACTTTGGAATTGATGGACACAGTTTTAAAATTCATTTTGTGGATAGTGTCATTGCTCTTTTTGGTTTGGGCTTCTAGGTTAATTATTTCTTGGTTGCGAGTGGTGTCCATTTGGGAAGGGTGTCATGGAGGGGGAGTGGATCCATCGAAAAAAGGATGATAATTGATACATAACATAATGATGAGGGAAGAAATAATAAACCAACGGTATAGATGGAAAATAAAGGTGAATTGAAGGGTGGGTGGTTCCACCATAAAATCGAATTATAATGGTGAAAGGCACGTCACGTTTGAATGAATGAAAACGTTAATATTGTTTTGGTGCGAACTATACTCGACTGGAGCCGTCCCGACGGAAATGTGGGGAGTCAGCAAATTGTGTGGGCTGGCAGGTTTGCAGACTCTCAATGGATTTTGCAGCAACTGAATAGTAATAGCCCTTCTCTACAATTGATACGTGAACATTTTCAACATGATCCTCACCTAAATAGGAATGCATATCCAATTTGTAATAATTGACATTGATTGAAAGAAAGCTTATGTGACGAATGTGATTGTCATTTGGGTTTGTTAGATTGAATGGGTTGACAATTATAGGATTGGATGTACAGGGATCTTATATTCTAATTTAGGTTTTATGTAAGTATTTTTTATTTATTTATTTATATATTTAATTACAATTATTTTAATTTAGGTTTAATTTTATGTAAGTATTTTTTATTTATTTATATACATTAATTTAAAATTTAATTAGAAATTAGAAATTATGATGAAAGTAGGTATTAAGCAAAACTTAAAACTTAAAGAAAATGTTGATAAACATTGTAGTAGTTCTTACAAAGTTTCTATTTCAAAAATAAAATATTTAAACAAATCAATAAATTAGTATTAAGGCTGGCAGGCTAGCTCTAAGTCAGATTAGTCAGGTAAGTAAGGAAGGCTGGCAAGAATGCGAGTTCCTTTATTCCAGAAAGAAGGCTAGTGGTGTTGATATCGTAATCCAGAAGAGAAAGACT
>WSFP011571973.1:0-10732 GCA_009831015.1 Picea engelmannii
AATCTAACTCTTTATTGAATAATATGCCAATTCGACTTGTGGATTACAATATGTGGGTCTTAGTCTCTCCATAATTCACAATATTCCAAGTAATGAAAGAGAATATGAGATTCCATTCAGCATGAGATAGTATTCACTCTCTTCTTCTCTATTGCAATATGGAGCTGAACCTTCTCTTCTCCCTTCTCTTCTCCTCCTATTGCAAATAGCTCTAACTTCTGTCCTTTGACAATTCAATAAATTTATAATTTTCTCATAGATTATTTAGTTTACATGGTATCCCAAAAGTATTTGTAAATCTTTACCTCCTCCCAAGATATCTCTACATATTCCTAGCATAGCTTGTGGTCCATCTCCTATTGACTATCCCAATTTAACTTTTAGGTATCTGTCTTTTATCATTTTTGTAGCATGCATCGATTATTTAACAATAGTAGCCTCTTTATTTGTAATATCCTTGACCCAAATTATTAATTCTTCCTATGTGAAAATGATATGAAACCCTTACAATAATTTGCTCAATGAGGAATATTATCAAACACATGGCAAGAACACATAAATAGAGCATAATAATATAACATCTTATTATGAATGGGAACAAAAACACAAATATCTCTAGTGGCTGTAAAAACAACGACAGAACAAGACTAAGAATATAAACTATCGACTGCTAGGAATCTACACAATCTGCTACAAAACACACAAAGAAACCTGATATGATGCCAACATAGAAATCGAGCCTCTCCAAGCCTCCCACTTCTTTTCTCCAGTATACTTCAAGATCTTTAGGAAATACCACAAGACAAAGACTCCAAATGAACTCTCCTTTGTGTAGCTAGGGTGGGTATTGCACCACCGAAACTAAATCTCAGCTCGAACGTTTTTCCCAAAACCCTAATGAAAACATTGGCCACTAGAGAACTCAATACATATCAAATCATAATTCCTAAAGAGGTAGGATCCCCTTCTATTTATTCTTCTTCTCCAATTCTTCTAGATCTTCCTTCTTGACCATATTAAACCCTCACTTGATTACAATATAATTATTTATTTTATTTAATATCTCTTTAGGGTTTGATACTTTGAATCCCCTTTTTCTTTGTTGACTATATCCTATAGGATTCATGTAGGATAATGAGTCAGCAATTGGAGGAGGACATTACAGTCCTCCCTTCCCAAAATTGGTTATCCTCAAGAAATTTTAGATCAGGGTGCTGTAAAATTTGTTTAGCTTCCCATGTAGCATCTTCTGTAGGCAACCCCTTCCATATGAGAATGTACTCTTGAATAAATCTTCTTTCGAGTCTCCATTCCCATACATCCACAATCCTTTCAGGTGCCAAAACCAATTTTCCTTCCTAATCTAGCAGAGGAAGATCTGTCGAAGCGGTGACCTGTTGGCCCAATGCCTTTTTGAGGCATAACACATGGAATGTGTTGTGGATTCTTTTTCCCTATGGTATCTCCAAATCATATTCCACCTCTCCAACTCTCCTGATCACTATGTAGGTTCCATAAAAATGAGGTTTCAACTTCTCTACACCATTATTTTTTAGTGGAGACTATCGGTAAGGCTGTAGCCTAAGAAAGACTAGGTCCCCGACCTCAAAACTGTGCTCCACTTGATCCCTATCTTCATACACCTTCTGTTGGTTCTAAGCAACCAACAATTATCCTTTAGGATCCTCAAGATGTTTTGACTTTCCTGCAACCAAGTTTTGGCCTTAGGATCCCTACTCTCTCCGAATGCCAAATCTACAAATGATGGGGCATCATAGCCATATAACACCCTGAATGGAATCATCCCGATGGAAATGTGATGAGTAGTGTTGTAACAATTCTCCCCAAGATGCAACCATTTTATCCATGCTCGTTGTTTTCCTAACACATAGTTCCTTAGGTACCCTTCTACCCATTTGTTCACTATCTTCTAGTCTTTCTGTCTATCTGGTGGTGATAGTTAGTACTAGGTGTCAACTCCGTCCAAGATAAACTGAATAGATCTTGCCAAAACACATGGAGAAATATGCTATCCCGGTCACTGATTATGTTCCTCAGAAGACCATGGAGTCTGAACACTTCTCTGAAGAAGAGATCTGGCACCTGAGATGTGTTGTATTATGAAGGAATGGAAAAAAAGTGTGCATATTTGGTCAACCTGTCTACCAACACATAAATACAGTCCCTGCCCTGGACTTTTGTTAACCCTGTAATGAAATCCATGAAAATTCTCTCCCATTTACTCTCTGGAATAGGCAGTGGCTGGAGTAAACCTGTTGGGTGTGTCATTTTTGACTTATTCTGCTGACAAGTATTTCACTTCCTCATGTAACATAGTAAATCCTCCTTGAGACCCTTCCATGAGAATCTCTCTCTCACCTTTCTATAGGTCTTCAAGTATCCTCGGTGGTCAGCTAAATGGGCGTCCTAAAATTCCCTCAAGATCTTATCCTTGAGCATAGATTCAAGAACAAGATATATCCTCTCCTTGTAGTAGATGATATCATCCACTACTCTATATCTGTCATCCTGGTTGGTACATTCCATCAACTCACAAGCGAATGTATTTTTGGAATATTCCACCAAGAGCATAGACTTCCAATCTGCTGAGACCTTGACAAGGGAGAATACTGAAGGCCTCCTGGAAAGGGAATCAACAACTACATTCTTCTTTCCCTTAACATATTCAATATCAAATTCATAAGATTGTAACTTACTGACCCACTTCTGTTGTCTTTCTCTCAAATCTTTTTTCTCTAGAAAGTATTTCAATCTGTTGTGGTCGGTCCTCACTACAAAAGTTCCTCCCACTAGGTACTATCGGAATTTGGTGAGTTCATGCATAATATCCAACATCTCCTTATCATAAATCGATTATAGCCTTTCTGGTTCCTTCAAATTCTTACTCTCAAAGTCTATGGGATGACGATTTGCATCAATACCGCTCCTATCCCTTCTCTGGATTCATCACACTCCAATACAAATGGTTGAGATAAATTTGGAGGTGCTAGTACCGAGAAAGTGCTCATTACCTTCTTCATTCAGTAAAATGTTGCTTGTGCTTTCTAAGTCCACCTAAATGCTCCCTTTTTGGTCAGATCTATCAGCGGTGCCCCAAGTTGTGAAAACCCTTTCACAAATCGTTTGTAATAGCTTCATATCCTGAAGAATCCTCACAACTCTGTGATCGACTTGGGGGTAGGAAAATCTAAGATCGCCTGGATATTTTCTTGATGCACCTTCACTCCCTCAACACCTATTATGTTCCCTAAATACATGATATCCATCAATCCAAATTCACACTTTACCTCCTTGGAAAAAAAAGATTGTTCCTCCATTATGCTAAGAATCTCATCCACATGCCCCAAATGTTCCCTCCATGTCTTACTGTAGATCACAATATCATCAAAGTACACCAATAGGAACCTTCTCAACTATTTTTTGAAGATATGGTTCATACACGACTGGAAGGTAGCTGGTGCGTTAGTCAACCCAAAGGGAATGAACAAAAACTCATAGTGACCATAGTGACATTGGAATGCTACTTTTTGGATGTCTTCCTCTCTCACCCTGATCTCATCGTATCCCGATCGAAGATCAATATTCTAAAAATATACTACTCCATGTAGTTGATCTATTAGCTCATCAATCCTTGGTATTGGGTATTAGTTCTTAATAGTCTTATTTTTTAGAGCCTTGTAGTCAATGCACATTCTCCACATGTCATCCTTCTTCTTCATCAATACTACTAAAGAAAAAAATGGACTAGAGCTAGGCAAGATGTATCCCATCTCCAAAATCTCATGTATGGCCTTTTCTATCTCTTCCTTGAACTTATTTGGGTGCCTGTATGGTGTAGTAATCACTGGCTTTGACCCTTCCTCTAACTCAATGACATGTTTGAATCCTCAGTCTGGTGGTATTCCTACTGGTAGTGGCCTGAATACCTTATCATGCTTACCCAGTAACTCCTGTATGTCTTCATGGTAATGGTGATGATCGTGGGATGCTTATGCATTGTGACCAAACACTATACTATGCTTGACACATCATTGTGTCTAAAGAGAGCCTCCATGCATTTGTTGGATACAACCTTGGCTGCTCCTGATGACATACCCCTCAAGAGAACCCGCTAACCCCTAATGTCTATGAATTCTATCCTCATCTCCTGATAATTAATTTTGAAGTCTCTAAGGGAATATAGCCATTGTACTCCCAATACCACATTGGTATCTTCTAGTTCCACCACATAAAATTCATCGATCAACGTGTAGTTTCCGAATGTCACATCCAACCCTCTAATCCTCTGGGTACACATCATGTTGTACCCATCTGCCACTAATACTTCAAAACCCTCAAATTCCTCTATGGGAATTTGTCTCCTGGTAACCAATCTTGCATCTATGAAATTATGGGTGGCCCCTCCATCAATCAAAGTTGTAACCCTTTGTACCTACATAATTCCCTCGATTTGGAAGGTATAGTACTTGGGGAATACTGACAATGTGGCTATGGTCACCTTCTTGACCCCTTCTTGTAATGGTGCATTTTCTGTAATTTCAAGGTGTGGTTCCTCAACACTGCTCTGAACCTCATATGGACTGTTCGGGTTATCCTCCTCACATTCATCTTATTCATTAGATAATAATCCAATATAATGAACCTTTCCCTTTCCCATACATCAGTGACCTGGTTCCCATGTATCCTTGCAACTAAAGAATAATTTCTTTCTTCTAATCTCTCTCTGAGTGTCTTTTTCCAACGTGTCTTTCCATGTCCATGTCTATTGGGGAAAAGTTGTCTCCTGCCCCTCTCTGGAATGAAGGTATTTATTGGGGCCTTTTTGACCGTTGTGTCTTCCATATCCTGATTTTTCTTGATGGCATCCTGTAATGTGGGTGGCCTAAAATCCTTAACCAAACCCTTCAAGGGTTCAATTAGCCCCTCTATAAATAACATAACTAACATTTGTTCTAAGATATCAGTTACCTTGAAAACCAACCTCTGAAACTTTGTGATAAATGCCTCTGGTGTACCTCTTTATCTCAATTGGACCAACTCCTTGAAATGAATTTTAGGATCCTTATTTTCGAACTTGTCCATCACCCTTTGGGTGAATTCTACATATGATGTAATTTTAGCATGTCCAAGGGTGACCAATCCATGATGCCACCATTCATTATCCTCCCCATCCAAATGTAAGGTGGAAATATTTATTTCCTTTGCCTCAGTCATTGGGTTGAGCTGGAGGTAAGTGTCCATCTTTTGCACCCAAACGCTAGCTGAAATATTAATTGATCCATCGAAAGAGGGAATATTTAACCTACCCACCCTATGCATAAGATCATATTTTTGTTGGCACTGCAGTTCTTTGTTCCATTCCCTTGGTTTGTTCCTACATTTAGCATTGTAATATTCTTGGACGAAAAATGCTTCTTGGAAACCTTCTGGTGTGGCTAGGTACTCTTCGTAACCCTTAAGGGGATCACTATCTTGGTCGTGTTGTTCTGAATCTTATGTATTCTTCTCCTTAATAAATTGCGTTAATGATGACCTTAGTATTTTACTGCTACCTGTCGGTGAATCGCTTTGTATTGGAATATGAGTGTTTTTATTCTCCTTATAGGCCCTACTACTTTGTTGACTTTCCTCTGTATTATTCCCATTGTAGCCTCCTTGGATTTGAATGATATTTTTCATGAGTTGTGTTGTATTTTATTGGATAACATTCATCTGTAGTTTTCCCGCAACTATAGATTCCAACAATTGTTGGAATTTGTCTTCACCCTGGTTTCCCATGCTTCCTTTTGGTTCTGATTCTGATGGGATTTCTTCTAACTTCCTCTCCAATGATTTGTTAGAGGGTTTTCCTACACCCCCCTTCTTCCTTAGAATTAAAATATGGAAGAATCACCACTGCATGCACAAAATATGATTTCCTTCCCACTCTTTCCCCTCACTGTAAAACGCGCGACTTTTTCTTGAAAAACCCTGAAAACCTGTTGAAATTAAAAGGATGATTACTTTAGTTCTGAGACTCCATTTTGGATGATTTTGTAATTGAAAATCAGTATTTTTCCAAGAGGAATTCAAATACCCAATTTTTTTTTGGAAAATTATGCTAAAAAAGTTTTGGATCTGATCGTGAAGTGCGCCACCCCCTTTTTCTTCCAAACAAATTCTGTACATTTTTTTGACTAAGGAAACTACTCTGATGCAATCATAGGTTGGAAAGATCAACAACTCTGATACCACTATAATATCCTTGACCCAAATTATTAATTCTTCCTATGTGAAAATGATATGAAACCCTTACAATAATTTTCTCAATGAGGAATACTATCAAACACATGGAAATCACACATAAATAGAGCATAATAATATGGAATATTATTATAAATGGGAACAACAATAAAAATATCTCTAGTGGCTGTAAAAATAGCTGCAAAAGAAGACTAGGAATATAAACTATCGACTACTAGGAAACTACACAATCTACTAAAAAATACACAAGGAAACTTGGTATGGTGTCAATGTTAAATTATGAGCTTGATTTCTTATGTGGATTAGTTCTTTTATTTTCTTCAACACTTTGATTTCAGCTTAACACACTTCAGCAATACCAAATCATAACTGAATAGAAATAACTATGTAGATAAGTAAGCATGCACATCAACAACACATATACCCTGGGGAAACCCTGTACAGGGAGAAAAACCCTAGCAAACGATATTCCTTTATTTCATTAATAATGTAAGATCACTTAAAAATATCCACCATGAATGTTCTGCTCTTAAAGAGATTTCCAAGATGACTCTGACTTGACAAAGACCTAAAAGACCTTGCTGAAATACACCTCTAATATGCTACCTCTATTGTTGATATACAACATTGATATGCTACCTCTATTGTTGATATACAACACTGATATGTTGCTGATATATGCCTCTGATATGGAACCTATATTGATGATATACAACACTGATATGTTGTTGATATATGCCTCTGATATGCAGCCTCTAATGCTGATATACAACATTGATATGTTGCTTTGGTATGCTCCCTCTTTATCACTGATATACTCCTCTATTACTTCTCCCTTAACCTGCATATCAAAACTGTATTGAAGAGAAGGGTCGACCTATGCCTATATAGGATAAAGAGGAGAAGAGGAGAGGCTCAAAATAATAACTTGTTTTCATGCTTTAATCATAACTCAGATTCATACTTTAGTTCAAACTAGACTTGAGACTGGTATACTCTAGTTTGAAAATAGAACTAGACTTGAGACTGGTATACTTTAGTTCAAAAATAGAACTAGACTTGAGACTTTAGTTACAACTCAACATTACACTTTAGTTCTAAAATAGAACTAGACTTAAGACTTTAGTTACAACTCATCATTACACTTTAGTTCTAAAATAACACTAGACTTAAGACTTTAGTTACAACTCAACATTACAGGGCAATCCAAATTCTCTTCATCTTGGATAATGTTACACATGCTAACGCACTAGATCAATACATTTATATCATTTGCAATATTAGGAATATCATTTGTTTCTAGCTCATAGGAATTTTATATTCAACCTAACATTTTCTATATGCGTTGATTTTTTCTCATGGCTCACAAGGTTTGACTAGGCTCACAGAGGTTGTACGTTCCCCCTTACTTTTGCACTAGTCTGTCTATGCTCACAGAGGTTGTACGTTCCCCATGAATTTTGCACTAGACTGTCTATGCTCATAGAGGTTGTACATTCCCCCTGAATTTTTCATTAGACTCACATAGCATCTCGTTCGTCCTAAATTTTGGTTTGACTCACAGGGGTTGTACGTTCCCCCTGGATTTTTTCAATACCTCACAAGACTGGTTGATTCTCCAAATCTCCTTGGCTAGCCTCAGGGTGGCCCATATGGCCTCTCATTGGAGAATGACTGTCAACGCTGCTAAATTAACACTCCCTGTCAGTGAGGGATTCATTCTCAGCCACACTAAGCTTGCCTCTCAGCTGCACAAACTGTCTTGAGGCCAGAGGCTTGGTAAGGATATTAGCTACATGCTCGCTCGTGGCTATGTACTGTAACTTTACAGTTTTTCTCTAGACCAAGTATCGGATGTAGTGGGACCTCATGTCAATATGTTTTGACCTGTCGTGAAATACCAGGTTCTCTATCAATTTTATGCAAGTTTGATTATCACAGTGAACCACCTTCGTCTTGAGCTTGTATCCAAACAACCCGGGAACCAATTTTTCGAGCCATACTGATTCCTTTCTAGCATCACTTGTTGTAATGTACTCAACATCTGCTGTACTCTGTGTAATGGATCCCTACCTCCACCTTGACCAATAGATCATAGAGGATCCTAAACTGAAGCAGTATCTGAAAGTACTCTTCCAATCCACTGGGCTTCCTACCCAGTCAGCATCTGCATACCCATGCAGAAATAAACCACCACTAGATGTACATATCAAACCATAAGTAATGGTCCCTCTGAGATATCTCAATATGTGCTTTGCTTCCACCTAATGTCTCTGTCTCGGTTCATTCATGAACTGACTCATTGCAATCACTTCAGAACATATATCTGGCCTAGTGTGGATCATATACATCAATGATCCAATTAGCTACCTATACATAGTGGGATCCACCAAATCTGAACCTATATTAGAATCATGTAGCTTCCTCAGGTTGGTAACCATTGGATTAGACATGGATTTGCAATTCATCATACCAAACCTATTTAGTACATCCATTGTTTATTTTCCTTATGCCATAAATATCTCGCCCTGTCTTTGCCATACTTCCAATCCTATGAAGTAATGCATCAAGCCTAAGTCTTTCATCTTGAATTCTGAGATTAGCTCCCTTTTACACCAGACTATTAGCCCTTCATCTCCTATTAGAAAGAGATCATCAACATACACAATTAGTATAATAGGTTGGTTATCTCTTACCTTGAAGTACATATTTTCATCAACATCACTTTTCTGAAATCCCAAGATTTTAAGAAGGACATCAATCCTATCATACCAAACTCTAGGACCCTGCTTAAGACCATACAAGGCCTACCTTAGATTGCATACATGAGTGCCTTTGTTATGCATGACAAAGCCATCTCATTGTTCCACAAATACCTCCTGTTCAATCTTTCCATTCAAGAATGTTATGTTTACATCAATATGATGTAGCTTCCAACCAAGAACGGGAGCTAAAGCAATAATAGTTCGAATGGAGGTATACCCGACTACAAGGGAAAAAGTCTCTTCATAGTCAATTACTTCTTTCTGAGTGAAGCGTCTAGCTACAAATATTGCTTTGAAATTTTCCACACTTCCATCAACTACATGTTTGATCTTATAGATCCATTTAGAATAAACCACTGATTTGTTTTTTGGCCTCGACACAATGTCCCAAACATTGTTCTTTATAATAAACCTGTATTCCTCAAGCATGGAATCCTTCCATACTTGTAATTTATCTTCTTCTTCAAATGAAGAAGGTTAGACATCACTAATGCTTCTCATCATTACAACATAGCCTCCAAACTTATGAGGCCTCTTCCTTTCCCTGAAAGTTCATTTGCGAGCAACTATCCTTTCTGGTTCCTACACTATTTCTTTAAGCCACCCTAAATTTATTTTGGATGGAGGTTCCTCAAGAGTTATTTCTAACACTTCAGCAGGTTCTAGGGGCTCATTACCTGGGCCTTCACAAGGTTCCTCCCTCTGATCATCTGACTCTTCATTTTTAGAAGAGGGTGAAGCTGGTTGAACTGCTTCTGATTCCTGCTGAAGCTCTCTGGATTTATTAAATGTGTCTTCCTTATGGAAAGTCACATCTCTTCTTACCTATGTTTTCCTTTGAACTGGTACATAAATCCTGTAAGCCTTGGAGTTCTCAATGTACCCCACAAAAACCCCTTTCTTGCCTGAGGGTTCCATCTTTGTCCTCTTTTCCTTAGGGACATGAATATACATATGATACCCAAATATCCTTAGATGCCCTACTTAAGGTTTGATCCCTGAGAAGACCTCTTCAGGAATCTTGTCCTTCAAGGTAGCATGTGGACACCTGTTCTAAATATACATGATAGTGGAGGTAGCTTCTTCCCATAAATAATTTGGTAGATCCTGGTCAAACATCATTGCTTTCACTGCCTCACAAATTGTCCTATTTTTCCTCTCAGCAACTCCATTTTGCTGAGGGTTATATGGCACGATCAACCATCTCTTGATTCCTACTAACTTGCATAAATCCTCAAACTGGAGAGATTGAAAATGTCCTCCATTCTATGTTCTAAGGATCTTGATGTGTTTCCCTGTCTGCTTTTCAATAAAGGCTTTATACTCTTTGAATTTATCAAATGTGTCACTTTTATCTTTAAGGAAATATATCCAACATTTTCTTGAGTAATCATTAATAAAAATGACATAATACAAACAACCACTAAGTGTAGGAGATGAAATGGGACCACATACATCGGAATGAACCAGATCCAAGATGCCCTGAGCTCTGTTATCATTACTAGGAAATGCTTTATTTATATTTTTACCTAGCATGCATCCCTTTCAAATTTCATTTTTACTAAGAGAAATAGAGGGCATGCCACATACCATGTTCTGTAGATCTGGAAGAGATTTTTAATGAATATGTCCAAGTCTTCTATGCCACAACTCACTGGATCTAGTCACATCATGAGCCAATGCCTGAACTGACTGTCTTGACA
>ML912991.1:654-10732 GCA_009831015.1 Picea engelmannii
AGGTGGAATATTCTCCCCTAAAATATAGGAGACTGGATAATGACTAATTATGACTAATAAACAAGGAATAACCTTAGGAAAAATAAATCCTAGGTGTGTGTGAAGTAACTCCAACACATATTTCCCAGTTGATCAATTGTGGGAAACATTTTCTCAATATCCGCCTTGAGCTCCATGTATTCAAGAGAGAAGCTATTGATGTCATTTTCTATGAGATGGTCTTCTTCCTCTTGCACAACATTCTTCCTCTTTTTTCTCAAAGGGAGCTTGTGTGAGCTCTCGATTTTTCCAGGGGGTGGTGGGGGAGGAGGATTCTTCTCTCCTACACCACTTGAACAATTGTTGGTAATTTTCCTAGTTGGGTGAGTTGTTGGAGCATTGCTACGGGATGTGCAAGTTTTAGGAGTAATAGCTGGAGGTTGGGCACTCTTCTCAGTGGGACCATTTCCTTTCTACTTGTAAAAATTGTTAGTGCTAAGTACTATTTCCAAGTCACCAACATTGTGTGCAGGAGCACCTAGGTTGTTATCTTCTTCTTCATTCAAAATAGTATGAATGAACGAGTTTTTGAATCCTACTAACAACATATGTTCCACAAAGATTTTTTTGGGGTCAATGCCCTTTATATTTTTAGCATACTTTAGATTTACATTGTTGAAGTGATTCACAAACTCATCAATTTTATTTATATTCATGAATATGAAGTCTCCAATATTCCATGGAAAGGGGATGGATTTCTTTTTCTATTTTTTGTGGAAAAAGTGCAGCCATAAATTGTATTGCCTTGCCACTTCCGTAATAAACAGTTTATCAAATACATGGTATGGAAGAAAAGATGGATTTTCCTTGGAACAAAAGATCCTGATGACACTGTGATTTTCCTTCTGTTCTATTGTTCCCTTTTTCTCCAAGAATTTATTATCCTGGGGGTATTTTTACCAAACAACAGTCCTTTGAAGACCGAAAAGAAATCTATTTCACAATTCACCCTCTTATATATAGTCAATTTTGGAAATTGACAACAATACACTATTGTAAATACCAAATAGGAAGCCATAAATAATTTCTTGTCCCTTTTGTAATGTGATAATTGGGAGGAGATTTCAACGGAAATCAATTTTCCCCAGTCGAAGATAGCTTTCTCTTTAAATTTAAAATATAAAATATAAAGAATCATGTGAGAAACGGTGGTTGTGCTTTCCTGACCCGTCAACCTGGTAAAGAAGAAATGATTTTCCGAAAGGGTTTTTTAAAAGAGTCGACCTGAATCTTGGTTATGTTTTCTAGAACAATCACGAGATTCTCCAAAAACTCAGGCAAGAGATCCAAGCCATTGCCATGTTTCTTCAGAAAATTTCTGCAGTCTTCTTCTTTGAAGGTAAGTGTTGGCTCAAGGAGCTTCAACATATTACGAAAAAATTGCGGTGAAAGAGAGATGGAGGAATGATCTTGGAGTAGTATAATTCATTAGCTCGGTATGTACTTCTCAACACACCATGAAACAAGTTATTTGCAGTTGAATACCTCATAGACACACCCTGCACAAGCAATTCTGGATGTCCAGATTACGTCTTTTTGTGCAGGAGGAGATGAGTAATAGGAATATGCTCTGGACCACTGAAAGTTCTGGTCTTCACGAACAAAAATATTCAAAGTATCACCACATAATTGTTCTCTGGATGCTATTGCCATAGGTTTACGAGAGTGTTCTTTAAACTAGATAATAATTTGAAATGAATCCTTTCGGAGATATAACAATAATATAACCTTTGGGAAATCATGCTTTAATGCAATTTAATGAAAAATTTCCTCGAGCCCTTCTCTTATTAATGACGATATTTACAAAGCCTGCATGATCAGTTATTAGCATTAAACCATACAAAATGCATATTGGGAAAATCATGAAGATGATGGAGACAAACAAGATAAATTTGAATTTGGGGCCTTTTTTGAACCCATGAACCTAGGAACCCACGGTTGCGAACGATAAAAAATAGGCTAAGTGTTGCACAATGGTCGGTAGGACTTGGATACACGATAAATGAAATACTTAGGGGCTCGATACCCGTGATAAGTTTGACTATTATAATGTAGATCGTGAGCCTTTGGGTGTAAAGTGGAGATCGTGGAACTTGGAAGATGAAAACTTGAACCCCTGAACCTGTGGTTGGAAAAATGGTTAAGTATATTATAACAAGGTGATTGGTCGAAATCATGACATAGGAACATGGATGGAGGTGAAGACCCATGAGTTCGTCAACCCACAAACTCACCGATTTTTGAAATGCGACTAAGTATGGTAACTAGAAAGGGAAAAGATAAGGGAGAAAAGAAAAGGGGAATGAGGGTAGGTATAGAAGAGGGAAAATAAATGGAAAAAAGAAATTGGGAAAATAGAAAAGGGAGGGAAATTTCAGAAGCGGGAATTGATATCAACAACTGGCTCCAACTTCGGGATGATAACCCCCTGTGGGTTGTGAAGAATCTAGAATCTTTATGACCATTAACTTCCATCCATTGGGATATGGAGTCAAAGTTAAGAACATATAAACTGAATAAATGAAAAATAAAATTTATGTACAGGGAATGAGAAAGTTTTAATTGAAGAAACCTTTCAAATGTTACACATTGATAGGCAACATTAATATTTTACCCTTCATGTCTTTGAGCATATAGGAATTAAAACCCAGGATGTTTTCGATGATGTATGGTCCAATCCAGAGTGCTTCGAAATTGGTGTGCATCGATGGTTTCTCATTGGATTTGTTCCAGAGTAACACCAATTCTCCCTTATGAAAATTCTTTACAGTAGCATTCTGGTCAAAATATATTTTGATACTTTGTTGTCTCTAAGAAGTTCTATTTAGGGATTTATTTCGTTCTTCCTCCAATTTCAACAACTGGTTGATCCTCCTTTGGATAGGTGAACTATATTATGCATCTTCTGTGTTAACCACACAAGTCAAAGCATTGAGTTCGACGCTAATTGGAAATTTTGCTTCTTTCCCATAAACTAATGTATACAAATACATCCCAGTGTTGTCTTTTGGAGTTGTTCTACTTTCCCACAACACATCAGTCAACTTTAAATTCCAATTCCTTTGGTTCTTGTCAATATTTTTCTTCAATATCTGAAAGAGTGTCTTATTTGTGGATTCTGCAAGACCATTCCCTTGTGGATAATACTTTTGATGACTGCCCCATAATAATTCCATATTCTCCAAAAAATTCTATAAATTTTGAACCAATGAATATCGAACCATGATTAGTGATAAATTTGTTTGGCACACCGAATCTTGACAAAATATTATCTTTGAGGAACTTAATTAACTCTTCAGAATCAACCTTTTTTAATGCCACTACGTCTGGCCACTTCGTAAAATAATCTGTAGTAATGAGAATATACACATGTCCCTTGCTTGACTTTGGATTTATTGGCTCGACAACATCAAGTCCCCATTGGGAGAATGGTTGTTCTATAGTTATAGGTTATAACGACATCACATATCTCTTCATTTTCCCTGAAAATTGCTGGCAAGGTACACACTTTCTTATTGTGGCATATGAGTCTCTAAAAATTGATGGCCAACAAAACCCAACTCTTAGTATCTTATGGGCGGTGGTCGTAGGTGAAAAATGTCCACCACATATTCCTTCATGGAATTACCTCATTAATTATTGAGCTTTGTTTTCATCAACACATCTCATTAATATACCATTATAGTTCCTTCTGAACAATATATCATCAATCACCACATATTGATTTGAATTCATCTTCAATGTTCTTCTCTCTTTAGGGTCCATGGTGACTAGAAACTTCCTGGACCTCAAGTAGAATACAATATCTCTATACCATTCTGAATCAGCCAATGGTTCTCCTACTGAAATTGAAATCATTCCATCCAAAGAATCACTATTTGCAATGATATTACATAAACCTTCTCCTTTGAAAACCTTTAAAGGTTTAATCTCAATATCATATTCTTGAATCGTTTCCAGCTAGTTAGCCCATTTTCCTTCTCTCAATTGTTGATTCAAAATCCTCTTCACTGGCGAGGATGGAACATAAGCAATGACATGAGAATTTAGTATGTAAGTCTGAAAGTGTGCCACCACTTTCACAAGAGTCCGGGCTTGGTTTTCCAATTCTAAATACCTCAATTCACAATCATGAAGTTTTTTTCCCATGAAGCTGATTGGGAGTTGTTCACCCTTGGTATTCCTCTGAGTAAGAATAGATGCAACAACTATTTCTATAGCGAATGAATAGATGATGAAGTCCCTTTGAAAATATGGGCTAATATTGTAAATATTCCAGGTTATCAGGCACAAAAGGTCAAAATACTTTTTCTACTTCAAAAGATGTTTTGCTTTGAATATCATCTAGGTTTGGTAATGATGCCTCCAAAGACAGTGAGTCTGCCTTCTGATTATTGTCCCTTGGAATGAAAGAAATGTTGAAAGAGATGAAAGATTCCATCAATTATTTAACTCTTTTGAAATATATTTTGAGTCTTTCCTTCTTGATTTTATACTGTTGGGTGACTTGATTAATTACCAACTCGGAGTTGCCAGTCACAATTAGATGTTCTATCTTCATTTCTTGTTCAAGAATCATTCCCTGAATCAAAGATTCATATTTTGCCTCATTATTAGTCCATGCAAATTCAAGTCTGATAGCATGTGGATGCATAATCTTCCCTAGACTTACAAGGACAATTCCAACTCCACTCCCAGAGCTTGAACACGCTCCATCAAATGACATGCTCCAGTAACCTTCAAACAAATGCTCTTGATTCTCCATGTCTTTAATTTTCTCCAACTTTTTAATATGTTCCATGTCTAATATAACATAATTTCCAATCCCATCATCTATATAATCTTCCATTAATTCATTATCCTTGTTTTTTAAATATAATGGTTTCCTAGGTTCACAGGGCACCTTAATCATTGATCCTTATTTGCCTGACAACATCATGCAACTTCCATTGTTCATTATGTATCCCCCAATCATGGATGACCAATATCTTCCCAAAACAACTCCATGTTATGAAGAAAGGTCTACCAAAATAATATTGAAAACTGTAATAATATGGGGAGCTGCCGTGATCCAAGCATACAATTCCTTGATCTCTCCATAAGTTGGCACTTGTCTGGAATCAATTGCATATATACTTTCACCAATTTCGTAATATTTTGTACAATTCATTCCCAAATCCTCCATGACTTCTAGTGGCATAATATAATAGGTCGCACCAGTTTCAACTAAACAATTATGAAGTGCAACATCATGATTTTCAATTGAAATATAAAAGGGAGGAATTTTACCTCTCAACTTAGCGGTTGATTTTTTTTTGTCTTTGTTTCAGACTCGTAACAACAACTTCTGCTTTTTCAGACATATCATCCAACAATCTCAAAATGTTTTCCCTTTGTTGGGGAATCTTCACCACTTGTATGAAAGGAAGATTTATCCTTAGTTTACTTAAGTCCTCTACAAAATTGTATGTCATTTGAGTGGAGTTTGACATCAGGTGTTGCTTCTTACTTCCAACGCTATCCGTCATTTTCTCATTTTCCCTTTTCTCATTTATTTTTTCTTTATCTCTTTCATTTTCCTTTTCAAAAATCATTTTTATTCTTAGATCTATTTAAAAATCCTCTTGTTTGGGAGATGTTTTCTTGCGAGTTGGGGTCATTGTCTCCTTCTTCAAATATATACATGGACGTATCGCATCCATCCATCTATATATTTTCATATATTTCATCATGTGAATAATAGTTCTCTTGCTCAACCATTTTCTCATCATATACATCATCCAGAAGAACCGCATTGGGGGTTGGCTTCCTAGGGACCTTAGATATTTGTGGATTATCCATGTTTTCTTTGTTTTCTTGGGGAGGGTTCCTTCTTTTCTCTTGGGCTGAAATTCTCGGATTCACTACATAATTTCCCCCCCTTCTCAGTCTGGTTATCTCGTTCTTCATTTTCCTAATAGTTCTATTCATTTGTGCAATTTGAATTCTTTGCTTGGTTTCTTGTGCTGCAACAAGGTATACCTTCACATCTGGTATGGTTCCCTTGAAACATCCTCCTCCAATTGTTTGATTTTGGGTCAGTCGTGGCTTGAATTCTTCATTCTTTCTTGAACTAGAGGCTCCTTGATTATCAATACTTAAGCCTCCTAGTTACCTTTGTATTTTTCCTAGTATAATGTCAAGGTCAACACCCGTTTCGATCATAATTTAAACCATATCAGTGGATTTAATCATTGCTTCCTCTAAGGTATCCATTTGGGATGTGATGCAACCCCCCTTCTCTCCTAGGGATTCTGCGACCTCCCGATCAAGGATTAAACAACTTGAGCCAAATTAGCTCTTTGGGCCTCCAATAGTCCCCGAAAAAATGACACACAGGTCCCCTTGACGTTACCCATGGGTTGAAACTACCCGCAACCTTTCTCTTTGGCGCTTCTGGCAACACCAATTTGCGAGTAATATCTCCTGTGCTAGAATCCTTCTCCAATATGACCATGGACTATGGCCATGGACCATCTCTTTTCGTAAATTTGGCTTCAACAGTATTGCAACCTCCACCTTTGTTTCCTTCCAAAACACCTTCTGTCGAAACACACAGATCCCTGTCGTGAGTCCTCCTGGATTCGACGGTCCAGACTACTTCGGCCTTCGCAACTTTGCAAAGATTTCACTCATTCCACATAATCTTCGAAACTATGCCTCCCGAATTCTCCAATCTGCTGCCATGTATCTCCTTGTAGCCAATGACTAGGATTACTTCACGACTTCATGACCCCCACTCTTACAACACTTTAAAACACTCTGGACCACGAAGTGCCGAAAGGCTCTGTGACTATCCTATGTGTAACACTCCCAGATATTACAGTCTGGAATGATCTTTCTCCCTCTTGGATGGATCTTGCTCGTTAATTTATGAAGTCTTCAAAGGACTCCTCCCTATTGAATATTTCTCTCTACTATCTCTTCTGAGTTTTTTATTTCTCGAAACCTCTAACTCCTTAGAGCATTTTCTTCGACACTTGGTCGAAACTTACCCTGTGCACACCTTGCAACAGGTTTTCCTCCACAACTAACAAACTTATGCTACTATTCCTAAGCTTGTGAGTCAAAATAATCTGTCACGCACTCCTTGCGAACAATATGCACTCTCTGCATACAAAGCTCCAATTTATCTCTCTTGGACTTGTTCCTCTTCGACACTTTGAACTTCTTAGAATGACTCCTTCGATACTTAGTCAAGTATCGACCCTGCACACACCTTGCGACAAACTTCCTTCAACTTAAATCTTGATGGATGACTATGCACTCTTTGCAACAATCCTTCCACGACTCAATTGTTCCTCTTGGAAAATATGACTCTGAGTGCATTTTCCACCTACGCACGCTCTCAAGCTATCCCTCTTGAATTTCTGAGTCAAAACAAACTCTATCAATGCACACTTTGCAGACACTTATGCACTCCTTGCATACAAAAGTTTCACGTTATCTCTTCTGAGCTTCTGAGTCGAAATAGACTCTATCAACGCACACCTTGTAGACACTTATGCACTCCTTGAACTTGCTCATGTAAGAGAAACTATTGAAACTTATTTAATATCTCAGAGATTCATACATTCAACCATGTAAATGCATTCATAACATAAGAACAAGAAATAACAGAGAATTGCAATTAAACATAAATCCTACCATTCATTCATTCAGATAGACACATCAACACCAAACATTTGGAACAATGCTCCTCTGTTATATTAGTTCAAATGATATGGACATGGATTCATACAATTCTCTTCAACAACAATAATCTTAACTAGAATACCAACAACCTCATTTGGGAAACAATACATTTATTTATACAACACAAGCTCATTGAGATTTCCCTCCAAGCTGCCTTAGTGTTATTATATCGAAATAAAATCATCCAACTACTAAGGAGTTATTACAATAAATGTTTGTGACAGAAAAATAAGAGCAAACACATCAAATCTGTATTGCATTCTAATACATTAAAGAAAAATACATTCCCCGTCGATGTCATGCAATTGTCTAGCTCTAAAGAATTTAAGATGTGCTTAAATTACAATCTTTTCATATGTTTGCATGATATGCCTTCTTAAATTCAAAATCATCACTTCAAAATGCACGCTAGTGCACTGAGCTGTCTTCCACTTGCGCTTTGCTGGCAATTCTCCTGCATCAGGATGTTATGATAGCATATTTCCATTTGGGGGAATCACATTCTTATAACAAATGAGTATGACTAGGTCATTAGGTCTTTTATATTCTGGAATATTACTTAAGGTTTTATTGAACCTGATATTAAAATATCGTATTCTTTCATTCTTCCTCAAACCAATTTGGGTGAAACTGGTGAGAAGGGTATGATAAACAATTGGAGGGGCGAACATAGTCAGGAACATGGCTTCGAGGTCATTAAAAAAGACAATTGTCATATTGGGTAATGTTGTATACCATTAATACGATCTTCCTAATAAGGTTTGAAGAAATAATATTACCATGACATCATCATACTCAACACGCTGAAAATAAAAAAACATCAAGAAATAAGTGAATATGCCTCTTTGCATTGATTGTTCCGTCTCTATAAAATTCCTTCAAGGTACCCTTAAGGAGAACTGGGAGATCATGTTTCTCACCTAGAAGATTTAAGGGGGAATATCTTATTCTTCTTTGATTTTCTTGGTTTCTTGCAACACTTCTTCCACCTCCTTGTCTCTTTTCATGTGGTTTGTCTCACAGTTGTTCATTTCTTTCTGCCATATCCATAGATGTTCCAGGGATATGATTTCCACTTCTTAGAATACATAATTACTTGCTTTTACTTCTGGTAATGGGTTCCTTTGATTTGTCCATCTTCAACCCCGACCTTGTCCTTGTGCTACTCTAGGTAGCCTTTGGTTTCTTCGGTCTTGTCACCCCCCTCTCTTCTATCTCCGAAGGATTTCTCTTTCTTCTTCTTGGACTAAGATATGCCAGGACCTTTCTAATTTTTCTCAGGTCTCGGATGTCGTTATTACCAGATTATAAATTTGGTTTAATATGCTTTGTTGATTATTCAATCCAATTTCCAGGTGGGGCTAATCAACCTCAGGAAAAGTCATGTATTTTTCAAAAAAGGCTAAACCAAATTCCAAATTTCAGTTCATTCCCCAGTATGGTCGCCAAAAATGTTGACTCTTGAATCCGTTATGACCAAAATGACAACCTCACAAGGATATAAATCCCCCTGCGTTTTTATAGAGGTGGTACTCCTCTTTAATTTAATATTTTCTTGGGACTCTAGATCTTTAGAATATGGGACTTTGCAGAAATTCGTCGTAGTAATCAAAGAAATATAAAGATTGCAAGAAAAATAACAAGAAAGAAAATGTTTTTTTTTTTTTCTTTTTAAAGAAAGTTCCTGAGAAATGACCAGGCTGCACATTTCATACATTTAAAAAAGATAGACAAAATTTCCTCACATCCATCATGGTTAAACTAAATATTTATGATCACATAAAATAAAAAGAAGATGGTCTGCATGCATAAGAGAACTTTAACAAAGTGGACACATGGGAATTTCAAATAAATATAATGATAGATCAATCTCAAATACTTCATACTCAAAACTCAGAGTTACAAAGCATAGTCAAAATTGATCTCAAAATAGATCTCTTGAAATTTTTGAAAATATATATATTCTTTTACAAATCCTTTGAAATTTAAGATCTGTTTGTCCTTAGGATTGGGATTGGGGCTCCCACGGACCATAAAGAAAATATAAACAAGAAGTAAGCATGTAGAATGAGAATGGTGGAAAATAATAGAACAACATGACTATGATGGTCTCTTATGTCTTCACTTTCTTGCTATTGTCCTTTTATTGTCTTCATTAACGGTTACAAGAACCGTCTCAACTGTTTATTTCCCTTTGTAGATCAATTTGTTGATTTCTTTTTTGAACCATTCTTCAATATAGTTTTTCATTGGTGTGACGTTTATCTCATGCTAGATTTTAATGTTGAATAACTCGCCTTCCAAG
>WSFP011571998.1:0-10732 GCA_009831015.1 Picea engelmannii
TTTGTGAATTGTTCTCATTAGTCCAATAATATATAACACACAAAGAGTTAAAACCATTCTTCTTATATTCCTCTACTTTCACTATAAAATTCTGTTCTTGGAATTAATTAGAAGATTTTATCACATTTGCAATCCATTGAACACAAAAAACACAGAGTGCATTTCCTTCCATCTATTCCTCTTCATATAGATCATTGTTACATATTTTAATTCATTCGGCAGATCCATTATTCCGTTAGGTAGATTTCATCATTGTTGTTGTATCCATTTGAAGAATTGTCTTGGAGTTTTAGTTTCATTTGTTTACAAGTCATTTTCAGATTGTCTTCATAATCTTTTAATCTAGTTTTCTTGTAGCTTAGCTAACCACTATTGGAATCCATTGAAGGACAAGAAACTTAAGTAAGCTACCCACTATTAATCACATGAACATCACCCCAAGTGCCTGAAAGACTGTGATCTAAGCCTTTATAGCACTAAGTATTCCTACGTCCCAGTGATGAATCCTTAGTGTTAATTTCCTGCAGTGTGGGTTTAAAAATTGTTTTGTTGGCTTTAGATTAGGCTAGACTAGGCTCTGATCCTGTGTTTCCTTTACCTTCACCTCGAAGCTTACGAGCCCCGGTTGATAATTAAATGTGGGAATTAATAGTGCATATATTTAGCCCCAACATTGATATATAAACTAAAAGATGGAAATTTGTAGGAACCAAAAGAAGATGTTGAAACCATCCTACAAAACCCAACGAACTAGGATGGATGTGAGCATAGAATGAAAGTGTAGAGAAATGATGAGGGTCAATTTCAACCACAATGGACCTATAAACCAAAGTTTCAACACTCCAAACTAGCAAAGAGGGGTTTAAATTCTCAAAACCACCATGAATACAAAGTGTTCCATCATAGAAAGAAAACCATGAGTTTCAATTCTCAAAGCCAACATGACTACAAAGTGTTTCAACATAGGAAGAACTTAAGAGGGTTGAGCGCAACCATGAATAACCAATAAATATGAGTTTTAATGCTCTAAACCAACAAAACAACATTTCAATGCTCAAAACCATCACAACCTCAAAGTAATCCCACAAAGGAAGAGAAAAATACGTATCATTTTTGGGTTGTTCTGTTAAAATTTTGAAATGACATGGAGAAATACATCTTATTTAAACTCTACTTCCATGTCCATCATGTCAAAGTGTCAACATACATTAAATCCTACTGACTATCCTTCTCCATGTTAGTGGCTTCTTATACAATGCATATAACAAGAGGCCAGACCAAATACATGGTAACAATTGTTTGGGAGACATTATCTAGTTGAGGGAGATAGGGGATGGATGTTTGAAAAAACATGGTATTCCCACACATGAAAAACACCTTCAGTAACCAGTCACACAACTAGGTCAAATATTGATACACTAATTTTTTTACGTGGTTAAAACCCTCGAATAGGGAAACATTCCATAGCCCCAACCAACACGACCACTTGATGAAATATATTAATGCAAAAGAAAGTTATTTTACAAAATAGTTTCTCACAATCGATCATTAACAAATGACCCTCCATGCTCTTTAAATAGAGATCATGGACCAATTGGGTGTTAAGCCATAGATCAATGTAGTCATTAAGATCAAGGAGAATATGAGCCATTGTATCACTCTATGTGTTAGGCGATTTATATGCATAAATCATGTTACATTAAATTATCAACTTGGGAGTTCATAAAATTGTGAAATGCAAACAATGTATGTGCATAATTAGATTATTTGTAATATGATCTACCTAATATGCTTATGAATCTAACTATGGAAAACATTTTCTTTGAAAAAAAAAGAAACAAAGACATATCCATTACTAAATTATGTTTTACCATATCCACAACTATTGTAAATAAGGTCATAGTTAAGTATTCAATTCTTAAGAAATATAGAGCATAATTCAATGAATTAATATAAATGAAATCAAATTCAGAAATGAAACACACCACACTTAATTAATCAAAATAAAGCTTAATCAATTCTAGCAATGACCATGTGCTTGAACACCATCGTACTACTAGGACCCTGCTGTCACCATGTTATCTCTTGACATGCGTTAGGCACCTCTTCTTACCATGAATCAACGCTTTAATAAAAGGAAAAAATACTTGTATAAAATGGAATAAAATACCACCATGATCCATTTGGAGTGAAATCAATTCTCCCAAGAACAAGGTAGCGAGCTAACTACAACATCATAAAACTAAATCAAAGCATGCTATTTATAGAACTAGAGAATGACAATCTATATGAAGAGAAACATCAAAAGGATTTATTCTATTCCATCATAGTTTGGACATATGCTCCAAGAGTCCCCCCTTGTAATGGAGAAGGTACTCTTATTTATACAAAAACTAAGATAACCAATAATAAATTTAGATCCACATATCTCTCATGTGGTTACAACCATTTTCTAATAATTAGCAAATAATATCTCTAAAAATATTTCCACAAATCTCTCTAAAATATTTGATAAAAAAATATCCCATGGTTCTTCTCCATCCAAGATACTTGAGCGATCCTCTCAAATCCCCATCAAATATTCAAGGGTTGAAGAGGAAATTCTAATTTGGAGCTAGGTGGTAAAAATAAACATTGTTGCAAACTCCAAATGTACCTATAAACATCACAAAACTTACCCAAATTTCAAAGATAAGTGAAAACATGCTATTTTTCTAATATTTAATCTTATGCTCACTTAAAATACTAAAGTAAATGCATTGGAAAATATGGAACCCAATCCCACATATAAACATTAAAATGGTCTTAATACAAGGTTATGAAAAAATGGAAAATGATTAAAATTCAAGGAAAAGGTTGGTAAAAATATGGCATTTTGGTGACCCAACATTTCCCCCCAATTGAAAATGTTGTGTGTCCTCATGAAACCTTGCATCTAATTCTCCTAAACTATGTAATGGGGTCTTCTTCCTTTGAAAATTTGGATATAAAGACTTAAGTTGCAATTGGATTTCTTGCGGTTGGTTCTTGTGTAACAACCACACATTTTGCAAATGTTATTTCTTATGTGGCAACACTTAAATCTTGAAATTATTTTCTTCCCTAATACAACCAAAAACATCATGCTTATCAAATAAACTTGAACAATAAAATCATGTGCATGCATTCTCTAAGCAAATGGAATTTGTATTATAAATCATCTTCAAGCATCATGGACCTCTATTAAAACAATCCTTAGCACCCAAACGTCAAAAATAACCTTTTCTTACCAGTTGTGACCAAGTGCCATATTCACCATTCAAAACAGATCCTTGAATTGATTGTTATAGGAATTCCTATAATACAATTACCAAAGCTTCTTTTACGAGAATTATAGACTTTTCCATTCATTTTCTCTCAAATTCGAAACTGGGTAGGGCTGATTTTTGGTGAGCATGTTAATTTCATCATGATGCTCCAACACAAAAAAATTGAGAAAAATCCAATTGTCGGATTTCGAAAAATAAAAAAAATGGTTGTAGGTGATAGTGGTTCATTTCTCAATAATTGTGAATTGGATTTGCTTGAAATTTTCTAAGTTTATTCATCTTACCTTAGTGCATTTCTTCTCCAAATTTCATGGCAATTCGATGCACTGTTTGCAAGATATAATCAAATCAATTTATTCTTTGTATATAAAGAAAATGGTGTTGACTGTAGCTTTGATTAGGATCTCACAAACTCCGTGATGAAATTGGGATCGGTTTGATAGGAGCTAAACCATCTTGATGCTCTTCTAAACAAAAACCATTTCATCGATTTTATCCTGAGGTGGTGTGAATGTGCAAACTGATGAAGCATTACCAGGATTTTAGAACTGATTATAGGAAGTGCATAATTACATATTTCCTCCCTTTAAATGTAGGAAACATAAATATGAAGGCAAAAACTGAATCCAAAGAGAGTTCTTGGGTGCTATCCTCTTTCATGAGATATTCTAATCATCAGAAGAAACATGATCACCAATAATTGCTTTAATTGGAGGTCTTGCAGGTTGCTCCATTCCTAGAGGAAAATTCCAAAATGAATATGAATTCTCAAAAAATATGTAGAAAAAAATGACAAAAAGTAAGACCATTGCAAGCAGTAACATACATATCTGCCAATATTTCCAGTATCTTCCGCAATGAATTATATTAACTCTTGCAACCCATATTGACAGTAAGGTTCTCTTATTGGAGGAAACTTCTATTGATGTGATAACTGCACCAAAGTTCTTGTGGTAGATTTCAACCAATAACCTTGAGTCGACATTACTTTAGTTTGAAACTTATGCTATAATTTTTTCTAATGGAAAGCATGGTAAGCATGGTAATCATGATAATTGTCAAGGCTAAAAGTATGGCATTTCCAATTTCATGGAAGAGGATGCCCAAGGAAAATATGCACTAGAGTACTATGCTTTTCAGACCATACCTAAAATTAACCCATATATGCCTTAATATGTATAAAAGAAAAACTACTTCATACATGAGAACATGCCAATCATTTCTCCTGGACATCTTTTGGTCTATGTCTATCATCAATGCACTGAAATTTTGTTGTTGACTTTTAGTTTGACTAGCTTCCAAAATTGCTCAAATGTACAAAAATACACACTCTATATCAAATTGAGTTCTTGATTTTGGACATGGTGTATGTTTTCCTTTTCTACCTTAATGCAATTCCAAATTTCCATTTAGATGAAGAAAAGGCATTATTGTGCAAAAAAACGTGAATTCTAGCTTTCCTCCACACAATGGTAAAAAATATAAAATTGCCTTATAAACATGCTCTCAAAACCTTCCTGATGCCTTTTTGAGATTTTTTCACATGTGATTACCCGAATGATTATATTGGTAAAAAAAACCACGCCTCATATTTTCTTGGTTTATCCTTGGTTACCTGCAAATGATGCACACAAATTGTCTTTGGAGTAGATTTCACTACTTTGAAATTGCCAAGTTTGACTTTTGGTTTGACCATTTTCCTTAGAGAAACTAGTCTGAATTTAAGGTGATTTGATAGGAACCACACCATTCTATGAAGAACATGAACAACCTCCAAGTGGAATATTTGTATTTGGAGGGCCACTGATAGGCAAACCAATGATGGATTACCAGATTTCAATTTCCTGTAACTATTGTTGTTTTCTTGTAATTGCAGTTGTTTTCGTGTAATTGCAGTTGTTTTCTTGTAATTGCAATTTCCATATGTGTGGAAGAGACATGCATAGAAACATTTTTCACAAGGAAGTTTTCATAAGAGAATCTTTCAAGGAGTCACAACATCATAGGGACTTGATCTTTAAAAATGTATGAATAACCCTCCCCCCAACTAAAGGTGTTTTTCGTCCTTGGAAACATTTGGAAAATAGGGAAGGCCATATGAAGACATAAAAAAGAGCATATATGCATGGGAATTTTCCAAGTACATATCTTCTGGCATTCAAGGAGTTATTGATTAAAGTGTAGAAAATAAACATACCTTCACCTACCTAAATCATGGATCTGAAGTGAAGCAATTTGGAACAAGACATTTGTCCTACTATGGAATTTGATCTTTATGTTGCTTTCTTCCTCTTGGTTGTATGAATTGGGGATAAAATCTGAAATTGGAACCTTTGTACCCTATTATTGTTGGAACTAATCTACTGGTCCCAGACTCTTTTTATTTGAAAAATCTGGAAATTGCAAATTGTTGTTAGTGCTATGAAACCATATAGTCTTCATCCATTTCCAAACCTTGGTACAACTATGTCCATGTGATCTAGGTGGATATTGGTGGCCAACCACCTATTCCAACTGGCTCCTCTTGACAATTTTTAGTTCAACACGTTCTTCTGTACTTCTTTGTAATTGTGGGTTATATGCTTATGAGGCTATCTGAAGCCCTACACATCTTCCAGGTGGAGACTGGTGGTCGCCCACCTAATCCAACTGGATTATTTTGGAATTTTTCATGTCAACACATATTTATGTACTTCCAGGGTCGTTTTGGGGCCCTAAACAATGTTTTTTTGGCTTGCCACAATCAAACTATAGTCAAAGTCAAAGTTTGATGACATAATGTGTAGTTCTCGAAAATACCTTTCCAATGGGTTATCACGGGCATAAAATGGAGGTCGTATGCAAAAGTTATGACCACAGGAAGTTGAGGTACCAACTTACCCAGCGAGGCCCACATAACTTTTGGCATTTCACCTCCTAGGGTTAGGTTTTTGGATGTCTAGGATTTTGGAATTCATGAGTAATGTTTAAAAGGCCTCTGGAGCCTCATTGTAATCATTTTGTTCAGATAGATGCACATAGCAGCCACATCTCTTCTCAGAGATAGCTACCACCATTCAAGCAAATTGTTTTCAGTTCTGCAATTTTACAGTTTCAGCCTATTTCATTTATTCAATAGAAGTTATTGTTCACTGGATATATGTTATTGTTCTCCGTATCTTTGTGTTATTGTATTCATTCTGTTAGTTAGTTCATTCCACTCATAAATCCATATCAATGGTATCAGAGCAGTCTGCTCTTCATTTATTTTTCTTCGTGCATGTCTCCAAGAAGATTTGGGTACAAGAAGATGGGACTTGAACCAGTCGAGCCTTTGCAAGATCAGTCGTGCTAAGCCCGACACAAACCTATGTGGGATGAAAAGAAATATTGTGGAGTAGGATATGATTTTAAAATGTTGATCGAGGAATCCCTTGCACGAAAAAGGAACGAAATGATGGACAACTTTGCACAAATCATTCGGCGACTGCTCGCAGGAGAAGCATTTTCATCAAGCGGCCATGAAACCCCCTTCAAGGTACAAGTAAATTTTGATATTCCATTATTTTAAGGACTGATAGATGCAAATGCTGTAGATAAATGGGTGAATCTACTCGAAGGGTATTTTTCAGTCCACAATTTTTCCAATAGGGAAAATATTAATTTGTCACTCCTCAAGGCCGTTTGTCATGTTAAGGACTGGTGGGATACTTTCTCTGAGCAAAGGGCCATAAAATAATATGAAATATTTGTGGTCTCCCCCACATGGGATTCCTTCAATGATTCCATTAAAGAACAATGCTACCGTGTTGGAAGCTACGAGGACCAATACACAAGATGGACCACCCTGTGTTAGGAAATGGACCAGACAGTCCCAGATTTCACCAATATTTTCCATACCCTACGCATCAAATATGGTATTAAAGACTATGAGAAACATATGGTACTCAAATAATGTGGTTGTTTGCATAGATACATTCAAATAGAATTGGATTTTCTAGACATCGCATCATTGGGTACAACTTATAGATATGTTGTCAAGATCGAGAAAAATTTTAAGCAGAAGAGGTGAGAATTTGGATCTGCAAACTCCTCACAGTCGAAGCAGGGAAAAGGTGGCTCAAACCCACACAAAAAGTAACAAAGCAAATATATCCACTCTCAGGACAACTATTCCAAGCCACAACACAAGAAGGGTAATGAGAAGTCGAAGAAGGATATGGGAAAATGGTGTGAATACCATAAACGCCCTTGGCACAACATCGAAGAATGCTACTCCAAGCAGTCACTTATGGCCAAGATGAAAGCTTTCGAGTCAGAGGTCAATTCTGACTCTAAATCAAATCCAGAAGGAGGGAAGTGAATTATCGATGTTTAACCTAGTTCCACTGTCGCTACCACCAAATTACATCCAAGTGAACCAAAAGAACCAGAGGAAGGAAAATGCCTCTTTCACTCACAGATGTGGGTAAAGGGGGCTCTACTTCATCTCATTGTCGATAGAGGTAGTTAGAAGAACCTGATCTTAGTAGAGGTCGTCAAGTGGCTAGACCTTCCGATGACATCGCACTTGCAGCCCTACACCATCGGCTGGCTTAACCAAGGAAGAGATCTCTGTGTCAGCTAACATTGTCTTCTTCCCTACGTCATCAAGCCTTTCAAAGATGAGGTATTGTGTGATATTTCTCCCCTTAAATTTTGTGTTGTTCTTTTAGGACAACCATATTTGTGGAAGCGACATGTTGTGTATGAGTCTAGACCCGACAATGTTATTATTACTTTGGGTAGATAATTTTACAGGATACCAGAGGTAGCGTCACCTACCACTATTTCTTTAATCTCTGTTAAGCAATGAAATAAGGTCATTTCATAGACTGGGAAGTTCATCTTCTTTGGGATCCGAGCTCATAGTAAGAAAAAGGTCGTCTCCACATCTGTGGCCTCTACACATAGCCTCTCTTTGTAGCAGAAGCAAGTGGACAAGATCATGGAAGAGTACAAAGACATTTTCTCCTCACCCACTAGGGTACCGATGCACTGCCAAGTCAAGCACCCAATTGATCTAATCCCCGATACACCTCTGCCTAATGGATGAGTCTATCATCGCTCGCTAATGGAAAATGACGAAATCAACTGTTAGATCCAAGAGCTGCTTCAAAAGGGGCACATCAGACCCATATCCTCCCTTTGTGGAAACCCAATTGTATTGGTGCATAAGAAATATGGGACTTGGTGAATCTACATTGATTACAAAACATTAAACAAAATCATAGTCAGGAATCGGTACCCAGTTCCCATAATTGATGAACTTCTTGACCAACTCAAGGGGGAAAATTTCTTCAGCAAGATTGACCTAAACTCTGGCTACCACCAGGTTCCCATCGAACCAACGGATGTATGGAAGACAACTTTCAAATCTAAAGAAGGTCTCTTCGAATGGATGGTCATGCCCTTTGGCTTAACAAATGCACCAACCAATTTCATGATGTTGATGGATGATGTATTGAGACCCTTCACCAACTCTTTTGTGGTGGTATATGTGGATGCCATCCTCATCTTCAACAGAACTTGGGAGGAACACATGCAACATATTCAACATGTTTTGGGCACTCTGTGGCAACATAAGCTATATGCCAACTTGGAAAAATTCTCCTTTGGCATGAACATTGTCCAATACTTGGGCTACATTGTTGATGAGCATGGGGTACATGTTGATTAAGCTAAAATCCAAGTCATATGTGACTGGCCAGCCTCAACCACACTAATCGATCTTTAGAGCTTCTTGGGACTGACCAACTTCTATCGACGATTTGTGTTGGGATTCTCCCATATTGCATGGGCCCTCAGTCAAGTGACCAAGGGCGATGGCAGAGAAAATTTTGCATTGGGGAAGGAACAACAACGAGCATTTTATGATATGAAGCATCGCTTGTGCTCAACTCCAGTACTCTTCTTACTCGATCTGCAACAACCGTTCGAGATTGATATTGATGCATCCGACTATGCTATAGGCATATTTCTCACTCATCACGATCATCTGGTAGAATACCATAATGAGACACTCTCAGATATTGTCTGGAAATACCCCACTTATGACAAGGAAATGTATTCCATTGTACAATCCCATTGTCAATGGAAACATTACATTTTGGGAAAGGAGACAATCATCCACATTGATCACAAACCTTTGTAGTTCATATAGACACACGGGAAGTTGCAGAATAATCACCATCAAAAGTGGTCCACCTACCTGCATCAGTTCCATATCAACATCAAGTATAAGTGATCTAGAATTGGATCCAGAAGCCTGACAGGGCTCAAAAAGGCTCAAAACTAAAAGTGCTTGGAATTCGACGAAACCAACGCCATTGCGTCTGTCTCGTCTTCTTGATTCCGACCATATATTTACTTTGTCAAATGGGCTTCGTATGCGAAAGATATCGCGTTCTGTTCGAAAACCCAAACAGGCAAAAAAAGTGGATGACTGTACAGTCTGTACAATGCCACGTGGCAGGTTGACTGTACAAGCCGTACGACTGTACAACTAACATGGCATCTCCTGGAGATGACACGTGGCAGGTGACAGGGAGTACGACAGGTACAGTTGGACCAGTCAGAAGGTGACACATGTCACCACTGTAAGGGTGACACGTGGCACATGCTGACGTGGCAGACACGTGGCAAGGTTGACAGGGCAGTGACGTGGCAGACACGCGGCACAGGCTGGCAGGTGGCAGGGTACGTGGCAGACACGTGGACCATTCAGCACTTGACATGTGGCAGTTTTTGATTGGTTGGAGAGGTGCCACGTGGCACCCTATGGTTGGCTCGAGGTTTGTATAAAATTATATGGTCTCCACCGAGGTCGAACCCCCGACCTCTCCTCCGGACTGTGGACTGGCAGGACCGGGCTAACCACTCAGGCCAATGTTGGTTCTTATTAACCATACGACAAACAAAATATTTTAATTGAAGTCAAAGATCAATCGGAGGCGGAAAGGGCTGGGGCTTAGCCCCAGCCCATGGTTTCGACCGTGGTCTATGCCCTTACCACAAAACGAAGCGATGGTGAGTGTGGGGGGGTGACGATAGGGATCAACCCCCAGATCTCAGGCGGATCCCATAGGACCAGGAGCTGTCCATCAAATAAGGCACAGGAGGTTATGACTGTTAGCCCGAGGATCCATGGACTGCGCCACAGGACCAGGAGGCAGCCGGATACAGGGGGGCAACGCACTATAGGGACAACGCCTAGACACATGGCCGCCTCCCATATGACCAGGAGCGCGCGCCGAAGGGGGATGCACCCAGAATTAAAACAAATTTTGGTTTTTATATTATAGTTTGGATTTTTCATTGATATTATGCCTGTTATTAATGGATTTTGGTCATTTTTGGGAGATATTGGGCATTTTTGGAGCCCAAATTTTGGGAGGAAGTTGGGG
>WSFP011571999.1:0-10732 GCA_009831015.1 Picea engelmannii
AAAATCTATTAAGTGTAGGTAGTCTTCCCATTTTGATGATTTATCCATCACATACATCTTGAACATATCCTCAATCACTTGATTCACTCTCTTTATTTTTCCAGCTGATCATGGATGATAAGTTGTGTTGAAATTCAAATTTGTTCCAAATCCATTAAATAATCCCTTCCAAAAAATTGAGGTGAATTTTGGATCTCTGTCAAACACAATTGTCTTGGATATATGATGTAATTGAGCAATGTTTGTCATATAAACATCATCAATGTTGGTTTCCTTTTGATTGAGCTTTATTGGAATAAAATGGGCAACTTTAGTAAGCTTATCCACCACTACCATAATAGAATCATGTTGCTTGTTTGTTTTGGACAATTTGGTGATGAAATCCATTGTTACAACTTCCCATTTCCACTCAATAATGGGTAATGGCTATAACAAACTAGTTGGGTGTCTATTCTCAACCTTTACCTTTTGACACTCCAAACATTTGGCAATAAAATCAACAACTTCTCTCTTCATGACTGACCAATAATATTGGCTCTTGACAACTACAATAGTTTCATGATAACTTGGGTTCCCAACATAAGGTACATTATGCATTACTCTCAATATCAAAATTTTCAATTCCTGGGAATTTGGTACATAGATTATGCCCCTGTACATGAGAACTCCATCATTTTCTAGCTTATAGTCTTAAATTTTATACTGCAAAATACCTTGTTGTAATTTTGTTACTAATTCCTTGTATTGCAAATTTGATTTTGCAACCTCCAAGATTCTGTCTTTCAAATCTGATTGGTACATGCTAATGGTTGTAGCATGCAAATCATGCACTCTTATGCTAAGTGCATCAACCACCTTGTTCTCTTTCCCTTTGATTATATCAAAGTCATATTCACTAAGAAATTCTAACCACCTGCTTTGCTTAGCATTTAGAGTTGGCTGATCAAATAAATATTTCAAACCATAATGGTTTGTCCTCAGCTCGAACCTTTTCCCCATGAGGTAGTACCTCCACTTCCTCTAGGTATGCACTATGGTTTCCAACTCCAAATCATGACAGGAATAGTGCCTTTCATGCTCCTTCAACTTCCTCGATTCATAACATACAACAAATCCATTTTGACTGAGGACTCTACCAAGTCTTTATTTACATGTATCTGTGCATACAATGAATTATTCATTAGATATGCAATCCTTAAAATTAGAGAACTGGTTAATAATTGCTTCAAGTGTTGGAAACTCTTTTCACGATCCAATGTCCACTAAAATTTCACACCCTTATTTTGCAAGGAAGTGATTGGGTGTGCAATCTTTGAGAATCCTTCAATAAATATCATATAGTATCCTGCAAGGTCCATGAATGATCTAACTTCTGTCACATTCTTTGGTGCTAACCATCTGTTGATGGGTCTCAAATCCCTAGTTCAAAATTAGGAACCAAACCTGCCACCAAGGCCCGCCCAATTAGAATCTACAGTGTTTGGAATGGAATGGTTCTCCAGATCTTGCGATCCGGCCAATTAATCGATGGGCTTTAACGTTTTCTTGTGAAGGCTCTTCCTTCAGTTTAGACTATCTTCTTTTGTATTTTCTCTTGGATGGAACCGATGTGAGGTGTAAGCTAGTATAAACCAACTTGGCAACAAAACATAATTAATTTCTAACTATTGGGGAAGAGGTTGAGCTTGGGATAACCCACTACTCAAACATGCAGACGATAATTGTATACCACAGGCCTAGTACTAATACGTTAACCATGTGAGCATCCAATTACTATTTGAGATTACTAATTATCAGGAAGAAAACATATATGCAATAGGATAACGGTAAGAAAAATAATTCATCTACCATAATCGTTCATCACATAATCACACAACGATTCATCATCTTCATCATTAAAGAAAAAAACAAAAAAACATTGCACTAGATAACTTGACAATAAATTGGACAGCTCTTACTTGTTACATCTATTCATGAAACGAGATAGGAAATCGTTATTCTCTACATCCATTCACACATGCATTTGATGAAAATAAGTTTTTGTTTGGTCCAGAAGGACTTCTCAATTCATAGCAGCTTCAAAATTATTCTTAACAACCAGAAATAAAGAGTTATTGCAACAACCATCGACCCTTAACTAATTGGCCGATGTCTTTATTTATAATGTAAAGTTTAACTAAAATTAACGGCTAAGTGCAGTTTAAGCAAAAAAAAATTCATCACGTCGCATCCTATACTAACAGTTTCTTTAATAGTCAACCCGAGATATCTTTTGAAAAGGATGATTTATCTCGTACTTAGACTAACTGATAAACATATCTTCACAAGTTTGGGCCCATGGAAATTTGTGATGTTCCATCAAAGCCATGTATATTCCTATGATGTCCATCGCATGCATATGGTACTTCACTAGACTAGATTTCAACTGCTGTAGCATGGTTCGAGCTATGATTGGATGTTCTACAAATCGTTGCACTTGCCCTGGCCTCACGTCAATCATCTTTGCAAGCTCTTCGGTCCATAGAGAATATTTTTTGGCATGCGACTCAACTACGTCGCTTAGGTTGACGAAGTTGTCAGGGGTGTTGAACTCGGGGAGCCTGATATCCTTCATTACTTTGTTGATTTTGCTTCGACATTTCTTTTGAGTTCCTCACTGAGGTTACGGAGAAAACTTTGTTCGGTAGTCAGGAGTATCTTTCCTACAATCGGGATTGAGGTAGTTTAGAAATAAATTATCAAGAAACGCATAGTAAGATGCAGACAGAAACATAATAGACCGATGCGTACCTGTAGAGCTCATTAGTCTCGATCATTTAATAATTACATGATCCCAGTTTCCCTTTTGAATGAGCTCTAATGTCCTTGTCCATGATGTTGCTCCTCTTCAGTTTGAATGAGTTACATCCACTCGCCATAGTGTGGAAAATAAATTACAACATATACGAGCGTCGAAACCATCAAAGTGGTCGATTGACCCTTGGGGTTGTTAAAATAAAATCTAGAACTCGGCTTGTGGGTAAGGATTGCACTTGGGCTTCATTCATGTTGAACATGATAAAAGAGCTAGATATTTCAACTACCGATGCAGGGATGGCATCGGGGATCAACATTCAAAAGCAAAATTAACCTGTAGTTTTCTTCATGGGTTATTATCTTCGTAAATTCCTGACGCCGAAAATATTTCGGAAGTCAGCGATCGGTGATGTTACCTTTAGCTTGTGCAACGCTTATTCTTTTAATCTCTTGTCGATGTTGAAAGGATCGATCTTTGGCAATATATTTAGTGAAGCTTATTCGCGGAGACAAGAGACCTCCTTCTGTCGACGCTGGTGAAGTTCGACGCTCAGCTATTTTAGTTTTCTCAAACGATTTTCTCCATTTTTAATCTTTCCCGATGTCGAATTTCCTAAGCGAGTTGGGGGAAACTTTATACTTTTGATTCCTTAAGTAAATGTTAGTCCCTTTTAAAGTCGAGATGATTTTCACATGTTCAAGTAGACTTTAAACAACTCAACATGAAAACATAAATGATAAGCACAGGCAACAGTTTCATACTGAAGAACAATTAGACAATCCGAAAGATCAAGTGGTACCGAAAAAGTAAAAATTTGACATAGACCTTTTTATGGTGTGTTGAGCGCTCAAAAAATGGCAATTCACTGGGCGAAAGAAGAATCTTTGTTCCTTCTGTGAGGCTCGGTTGATACGGAATCTGATGGAGAACCTTGATTGGTTTGACAATCAGAACCTTTACCTTTTCATTTGAAGTTCTCTGGTTGATTCTTCTAGGTCTTCCCATGGGGTTTTAACACTTTTCCTCCTTCATTTCCTTTGACCCTGACTCATGCCCCCTTTTTACGAAAGTTTAGCAAAGCACTCGATGTCATGAAGCCTTCAGTTACCATTACTTACTTTCTTTGGTGTCTCTCCACTTCCAGCGAGCGTCCATATCCTCGATGGAGTCACCACGACATCACAGAGCTTTCTCTGCTACCAGCAAGCATCCATAGCCCCGGAGTAGATATATGCATACCCTCTCTTACTTTTTCACTCTTTTGATAATATTGATTTATTTTAGCATGACACCCTGAGCAAGTGGGAGAGGATTATGTCTATTTATTTCGCATGGTGAGATGATCAAGGTGGATCCTTTGCTAGATTTGTTTTCTGGGTGAATGTAGTCCTTTCCATCTTTCATTCTTTCCCTTAAGGTCTTACCAAAACACCTAGAAGAAACTTCTGACGTTCCTCTAGAGTTCTTCATTTGGCAAGGTTTAGATAGAGGACTCCTGAGAGTGACCGCAGATCCTCCTATGATTCTTGTGTTTGAGCAATGAGTTAAGAACATAGTTTGCTATGTCACATGATTTGAGGTCGACCATTGTACTGCTAAAAACAACCTTCAAAGGTGCGGAAAACAAAACTGCAAAAGAAAATAAAGCAAAATCGCAAAGATCTAACCAGAACCAAAATCATAAAAACAACATACAAACAAAAAAGATTATTATTATTACCCCTTTTTTTTTAATTCAATTTCCTATTGGAAATATTTTTTTAGGTCCTGGCCATTTACTGGAAGGGCATAAGTTTTCCCGCTTAGATTCTGAAACCGATAAGTTCCTGCCCCAATCTTTTCAGCCAGTTGGAAAGGTCCAAGCCACAAATTTTGAAACTTATAATTCTTCCCTTTCGGTTTATTTTCTCTATCCCACTTTAGGACTAGGTCTCCTACTTCGAAGTTCTTCCCTTTAGCCTTATGCTTGTTGAACCATATTTTCACTATCTATTGGTGAGCTAGGAATTTTGACTTAGCCTTTTCTCTTCCTTCCTCCAACATGAGAACAGTGTTGATTCTTCATTGTATGGCCGATGAAGGCTCCTCGCTGGAATCTTGGGCTAGTTGAAGAGATGGAAGATGGAGCCCATTTGGGAGGATGGATTCTTTCCCGTAGACCAGAAAGTATGGAGAATTCCCTATAGCTTCTTTGGGTATGACTATGTCAGCCCATAAGGCGTTATGGAGTAGATTATGCCAATTCCTTTGGTTATCTGCAACTATCTTTTTTGATATCCTCACTAGGTTCTTGTTAGTTGATTTTGCCACACCCTTTCCCTGGGGATAATAATTCGTCGAGTACCTAATTATGATTCCTTTGTCCAGAGAAAATGCCTTCAAAAGGGTGGAATAAAAATAATCATCATTATCAAAAAATAGGACAGAAGGGACACCAAACCCTGTGATCAGTTGTTGTTCTATGAATTGGATCACTACCTTTTCGTTTACATGAGTCAAAGGGATAGCCTCTACCCATTTCGTGAAGTAATCGGTAGCAGTAAGAATGCACTTATGCTATCTTGAAGAGCTAGGTGTAATTTCTCCTATGATATCCAACCCCCATTGTTCAAAAGGCCTTGAGATAATCATGAGTTGGAGTGGGATTGCTTCTCTCTTCTCCTTCCCTGCACTTATTTGACAGGTTTTACAGTTTCTAGCATAGGTATGAGCATATTTGAACAAGGTGGGCCAATAATAGTCATCTCTCAGAATCTTATGAGCAGTGGTGTTTCCTGCAAAATGTCCCCCGACAGGGCCATCATGGAGCTCCTTCAACACTTTGTCTTCATATTCACATTTGAGACATCTTAATAGTACCCCATCATAATTGATCTGAAAGAGTACCAAACTTACAAGGAGATATTGTGCAGATTTTAACCCGAGAGCTCTCTTTTCCCTAGGGTTGATATTTTTCGGACAAGTCCCATGGTGTAGGAGATAAGTTAAATCCTTATAACAAGACTCATGTCGTGGGGAGATGTATGATACTTCACCACACCATAGTGCCATTTCGTTCTCCCATCTGAAATATTCATTTACTTGGTCTTGGGCATCGACTGCAAGTTTACATAACCCTTGTCCTTTTACTAGTTTGGCAAGTTTTATATCTAGATTGAATTCCTGGATTACTACCATCCAGTTCCCTCTTATTTCCTCCATTTCTTGCTGGGTAAACAAGGATCGGACTGCAGGGTGCAGAACAATCACTTTAGTGTGGTTCTTGAGGATGTAAGACCTTAAATGTTTTACTGCCTTATATACCGCATAGGCTTGTTTGTCTATAGTAGGATAATTGATCTCATCTCCTTGAATATTAGTACTCATGAATGACACTAGGGCCTCGTTGTTGTCATCATCCTTTTGAGTCAAAACTACGGCTAATGATTGGTTGGAGGAGAAAGTATAGAGGAAGAAGTCTCTATTGAAATAGGGACTTTGCAACACCGGGGGATGTGATATAGGAGCTTTGATATTGCCGAAAGCACCTTTTCGATCATCATCCCACTTAAATTCGACATCCTTGTGAATCATCTTTTGTAAGGGTTTGATGGTTTCTGTGAAATTAGGAGTGAATTTCCTCACAAAATTGATTTTCCAGAAAAAGGACTCCATAGCTTTCTTGTTATGGGGCACAGGGAGTTGAGCTATGGCCTTAATCCTTTCTAGTTCTATGCGAATGCCTGCTTGATATATAATGTGACCTAATGACTTACCTTCCTCAACACCGAAGATCGTTTTCTTAGGGTTTAAGGATATACCGTATTTCCTACACCTTTTGAAAATATGATTTAAGTGTTGAATGTTCTCTTATCTATTCTTTGAATACACTGTTACGTCATCTAGATATACTACCACACATTTATTGATTAGTCTCCAGAAATCTACGTCCATGGCCCTTTAGAAGGTCCCTCCTGCGTTAATTAACCCAAAAGGAATTCTTTTATAATTGAAGGTTCCCCACTTGGTTCAGAAGGTGGTTTTTAAATGGTCTTCCTCCGAAACCAGAACTTGGTTGTAAACTGAGAAACCGTCTAGTAGAGAGAAAATGTTCGATCTAGACACAGTCTGCATGAGTTGTTCCATTGATAGGACTGGGTAGTTTCCCTTTTCTGAATCTCTATTGAGGTTCCTAAAATCTACGCATAGGCGGATCTCTCCCGAATGTTTCTTCACTGGGACAAGATTCGCTACCCATGCGGAATGCCTAACCTGGAAAATAATCTTGGCATCTAAAAGTTTTTTAATTCATATACATGAGAGGTTCCAGGGATGGGTGATACTTTCAGAGCTTTTGTTGGAAAGGTTTTACTTCAAGTTTTAATGGGATAGTGTGTTGGATGATGTGGGTAGCATACGTTTTCAGATCCCAATAGGACCACACAAAGACATCTTGGTATTGTTTGAACAATTTAAGATAGGATTTCCTTTCCTCTTTGGATATAGTCTTGTCGTGATTCACATTCTTTGGGTTTTCTAAGGTTCCAAGATTTATAATTTCATGTAGGGGACTAGATCTACTAGTCTTTTAATTTTTAGGCCACTTGAATCGCTCTTATAGATCAAAAATATTTTCTAGATTAGCTATACCTTTCGGGATTGTGTGAGACTTTGATTTATCAATAGGTTGTCCTATCCTAGGATCGGTCTCTGTTTGTAGCCCTTGGAATACTTCATAGTCAATAGCCAAATCTTTGAAATTGTCTTGGTTCATCAAGAATTTTATGATCTGTTCATCACCTTCAAATACTTTCCAATTGGAAATGTTGTTAGGAAGCGGTTTGTAAAGCAACTCCACAGTGAATTGGGAGGATTCATAATCCTTTAGAAGCGACAACCTGGAAGTAGTTGTGGCCAAGGATTCATCAATAATATTCTTTGCCCTGGGAACTTCTCTAATGTTGAAGGCTTCAAAATGATTTATTAACCTATGCACCTCATGTTGGTAGTTCTTTAGGTGAGGAGAATTGCAATGTATAGTATTTCTTACTTGTCTAGCGATGATTTTAGAATCTCCAAAAACCCTCAATTCTTTGATATTCAAGTCTATAGCTTTCTTTAATCCTTGTACTAGAGCTTCATATTCGACAGTGTTGTTTGTACATTCAAATTCTAGCCTACAAGATAATAATTGATGTTTACCTTTAGGATTAATAAGGATGCACCCTTCTCCTAACCCTTCTTTTGATTTAGATCTGTCAAAGTACAAAGTCCACATTAGTGGACAAGAATCACTCTTTTCTTTTTCCTCATTAATTTTTTTCTCTCCTATATTTTGTTCTGTGATCTCTAACACAGGATCCTGACAGAAAAGTGTGTCTTCTATCGATATTGACGAGTTTTATTGAAAAATAATTTCAGAGTTTTGAGTGGGAGGGACATCGTACAAGAGAGGATCAAATTTTCCAAAGTGGGATTCACAGGAATAATTTCCCAAAATGGGGAAATCCGTGGACGAGGGTTCGTTTGGGGTTTCTAGATTAGTGACCATGCGTTTCAGTTACCTCTCCCTATCAATTCTGATCATGTTCTTGTATCCCTTCAGTGGTAGCCAAAGGTGTGCCTAGTCTGTACTAAAGTATCAGTTTAGATTTTCAAACCAATCTCGACTTAGTAATAACCCATAAGCCTTTGGAATATCTACCACAATGATGTCAATTACTTGCACAAACTTAGGGTGTGTTGCTATTTTGATCATTACATCTTTGAGTTCTCCCATGACCTTGACTTGGGTTCTGTCTATTTGTATGACATGTTTATCACTCTTGAGGGGAACAATGTTTAACTTTTTGCAAATAGAGAGAGGCATTACGTTGGGACAAAAGGTTTTTCCTTTTTATCTTCCGAGCAGGTGTTCACAGTTGGTTTGCTCACCATATTTTTGGGAGATAGAGTTCTTTCCTGACCACTACCCGTGGTTAGGTCTTCTACTGAGTTCAAATCTTGTAACATAAATTCCGTTTGCCAAGGAATCATGCATATGTCCATAACTGATATATTAGTCTTTAACTTCTTCAAATATTCGACTACGTTGTAATCCAATTTGGGTGATTCTCGGGTATGGATTCTTATAGGTATCTTACCAAGAGAGAAAGGTGTTTTTGGGTGATCAGGAGTTTCCTTACTTCTTGAGGCATGGGTGGCAGCGGTATCTTTCAAGCCAGGAGGACCCTTAATGTGTGTCTTTATCACCGAGACTTCTACGGGTTGTTCCTGAGACTCAAATAGGTCGTCGGAAGGCATGATCAGGTCGAGATCCTAAATCAACATGGTTGTATCTTGCGATGGGTCAATCTCTTCCTGATCAATAATATTCATAGATGACCTGCTTGGATGTTTGGTCAGGGAGACTTCATCTAGAAACCGATTGGCCATCAAATTCATGGCATGCACCCATTTAGGGAAGTCTCTTTTGGAATGGTTTTCCTGATGATAAATGCAAAAAGAATTAGATCCAACATTCCCTAGATCAATATTTAAGTTAGCTGGGGGAGGTTCAATTTGCTTGAAAGATGGGTTCCTCTTAAAGAAAGGTTTGTAGGGCCTTTGGATTTGGTTTCCCTCCCCTGCATTCCTCTTCATGTCTATGATATCGTTTGATAATTTCTTAACCATGCGCTGTAGGTCTTATTTGTCTTCGCTACCCTTGTCGAGAGTCTTCTCTGTCTGTTTCCTCGAAGGTCTAGCCAAATGGAGTCCTCTCCTGGGAGGAGGTTGAGATTCTTTCTTAACTAGAGAGAGTTGGCCCTCTTTACACCCTTTCATATGGAATTCTATTGTTTTGTCTTCTTCAAAATTTTCAGCCAGGGTTTGCTTGGAAGTTCATTTTACAAACATAGAAATAGAAGCCAAGAGCGCATTAGCATAAACCTCAATTTTCAATTCTTGGTTTGGTTTCACTTCGGGCTGAAACTTGTTTAGGATGGTCATGAATTTTTTATTGAAATATTTGACTCTCTATTTCAAAATCATGGTGGTGGCGAATAACTCAGCCATCAGAGCTCTTGTAGTAGTTTCCTTTGCAAATTTATCTAGAAAGTCTTTCTGGAACTTGGTCCAGCTAGTTATAGATCCTATTGGTATATTAAAATACCACGTGGAAGATGAATTTTCAAATGCGTAGGAGAAAATCCTGCAAACTACGTCTTCATGTTGGACTTTCATAAGTCTAATTGCTAGTATGAATTTATTGATATGATCTTCAGGCAGTCCGGAGGTTTCGAGATCAAACTTAGGCATCAACTTCTCTGGATGTCGAGGAAGGTTATGGACTGGTCCCGAGAGGGCCAAAGCATCTCTAGCTAAACATGGTTTCTTGACTAGAGGCGGGTTGCCTCTTTCATCATTATGGTCATTGTTGCCTTCCATATCTTCAAACTCTGAGTTAAACTATTCTTCTTCCAAATCATCCAATTCAGAGACGTCGTTGGCTAGTATTTCGAGTATCAAATCAAGAGGTTATTGGATTTTGGTAATTGCGAAACCTATTAAGTATTCTACCGAGTGAACGAAAACCTCATCGAGAGTGCTAACCACTGGTTTGCTTTGTTGTTTTCATTGAGGGAGTATGGGAGATAAGGATAACGCACCAATCTGTCGAGCGTAGGCTCTTGTAATTATTCTAAATTGATTTACTTCCTTGTGAGGAAGACTGTAAGGTATTTCAGAGTGAAAATATTCTTCCTCGGGCTGGAGTGAGTTACTCATTCTAGGAGTACTCAACGTGTGTGGGCTATCTTGGGAATGACTAGCCATGGGTGAAATCATGAAGGTGGGTTACACTTTTTCTTGTTTTATGAGAAAAAAAACTGTATTTTCACAAGTTATTCAACTTCCGACATATAAAAGTATTTTTTTTATTTAGAATTTCACTTTACAGTAAAAACAAAACTTGTG
>WSFP011572000.1:0-10732 GCA_009831015.1 Picea engelmannii
CCCAACACAATGTCACAACCACCCATGTCGATAGAAAACATATGATATTTCAGGTGGTAGTCACCAATTTGGAGATGCACATTTTCACAATGCCCTCCACATTTCATGGACCCGCCATTGGCAATCATGATTTGGAAATTATTAACTGCACAAATATAGAAAATAGTTTCTTGGGCAATGCGATGATGAATAAAATTATGGGTGATTCCACTATCAACAAGAATGATGACCTATCTATGCTTGATGTAACCAATTATCTTCAAGGTTTGGGGAGCAGAGAAGACAATGAGAGAATTTAGGGAAATGACTGGTTCTACTTCAAGAGGGTTTGACGGAGGGGTTATATTAGTGGGTTCAGGTGACATAGACACAAGGGGAACTTCAACATCCTCTTCTGGAACATCCTCTGAGATGGCCATAAAAATATTTTGTTCCTTACACTTGTGTCCCAGAAAATATTTGTTATCAAAATTATAACAAAGTCCTTTGAGTTAGCATTTAGCCATTTCGTCCCTTGTCAATTTTTGGATCTTCAGTGGAGTAGAAGGAGGAGTGGGATTTACTGGTTTAGTGCGAGGAATAATGGAGGGTTTATAGTTTTGAGAAGACACAACCTGTGGTACTTCCTTATCTCTTTTAGTAGCCTCCACCCAACTCTGAGGCCAAGCCATGAGGACATGGGCACAAATATCATCCTTGAGGCCACTGATAAAAAATTCTTGGAAAAAAGCATCAGGCGTGCCCTCTGTATGAAAAGCCAGTCATTGAAAAGAAACTATAAGGTCGTCCAATGTGCCAGATTGTTTCAACTTTGTCAAACGACCTAAATGGTTGGTTTCAATGTCAAAGCGTTCATAAATATCTACCACAAACTATGTCCAAGCAACATACCCTTGATGGGTAGCTTTTCTCCATTGCCACCATTGCCAACGTTCTTGATCTAAATGGAGAACACCATACCAGAGTTTGGCCAAATCATATGTAATGTCATACAAATAGAAATAATGTTCCATTTGAGTTACCCAACCAGTGGGATCCAAGCCATCAAATTTGGTCACATCCACACGTGAAAGGCATAGGTCACGCTAAAAGTGACGAAGACAAGAGGTATATATCAATCGTCTATTTAGAATAACTTTCGAGATCATGAGATCAATGGTCACCTCACATTGCGGGGACAAGAGGTGATTGGTCTTTATGAAGTTGAGGGCAAGCCACAATTGAGACCACGGTTTTTGCAAAAGGACACATGGTGGCTCGAGGTGAATTGTGGGGTGAAAAGTAGATTGGTTCCAAACCACCTTTGAGCATCACCGCAATCATGCATCTACATGAGGTCACCGCCTAAGGTCACATCTAAGGAGGGGCCAAGAGAAAAGGAGCTAGCACAAACTCTAAGATTTTCACAAGGGAAAAGTAGAAGGTCGCGGGGGCCATTGGACTTGCGCTTGAAAAGATGGAAGGGCCTATGTTTAGATATAGAGTGAAACCATCAAGGTTTTAGAGAGCTAATTCATATCGAGATTGAAGACCCTTGACTGGGAAGTCACACAGCCTTAGGAGAGAAGCGGGTCTGAATTAAGAAGAAAAAGGAACTATAGCATTATTGACAATTTTGTTTATCATATGAGTAATTCTAAAAAAATGGTCGCTTGCACATTTTGAAGAATTAAGGGGCTTAAGAACATCAGATCAAGATTCTTATTGAGGAAATGGAAGAAGGAGAGGGATCCTCCAGTCATGATAAGGAGGTTTAAGGCCAGAATACCAGAGTTGGTAATGAAGAGACAGATTCCAATGGACACAATGGAAAATGAGAGGAGGAAATGTTAATAGAAACAATAAGAATATCGAATATGGAAGTGCAGAGATACAAAAAAGACAACGAGAGACTGATGAGAGAGAAAAATTAGATAAATGCTTGAGTGTTGTAGAGCTTAAATCAGTTGCAGATACAAATGAAGAAGGGATCAAACTCAAGAGAAGAAGAAGAAGGTTGGTGCCATGAAATAAGGGATGATCATGGAAGATATGGTTATTCCAGAAGTGGTAGGAGATCTCATGGACACCACTCACCTCCTTACTCAGAAAGAAAGTTTTATGCATCAGAAGATCCTGTAAGCAATCCATAGGCGTCTTCTGTCAGAAACCAAAGAAGGAAACAAGAGGTAGATAGTTTGCAAGGAGAGATGAGTAAGATCAAGCCACCTTCATTTAAGGGTGAAAGAGAAACGGAATATGATGACGAAGCATGGTATCTTGGTCTTAGGAGATATTTTCAGTTGCATAACTATTCATCCAACCTGGAAGCCAGGATTGCCACCTACCATTTACGCGATAAAGCTGCAATGTGGTGGGACCAACTGAAGCAAGTGGAACATGTTAATGAAAGAAGGATCGCTTGGAAGCAGTTCAAGAAGTACTTCCTGAAGGAGTACCTCTCAGAGAATTTCTATGACAAGAAAATACAGGAGTTCTTTCAACTCTGATTGGGAAGCATGACTATGGAAGAATACAAAAAAAAGTTCTTGGGATTGTTAAAGTATGTCATGTTCATAGGTTATGAGAAAGTGAAAATACAAAGATTTCTAAGTGGATTGAAAACATTTTGTAAGAAAAAGATCAATTATGATGAACCCAGGACCTTGAGGGGGGGCATCATGAAGGATAAATACCTGTATGAGCAAGGCTAGGGAAGAGAATCCCTACAACAATATTGGAAGGACAAGAAAAATGTTAATTCATATCAGAGGAGGAAAGGATTAAAACCTCCCTTCAATAGGAATGAGCCTAATAGAAATCATCAAGATCAGTATGCTAAGGGAGATTCCAAGAAGGAATATTCCTTGGGAAAAAGGGGAATACCACCAATCCAATGTTGGAGATGCAAGGAAGATCACCTGTACAAGGATTGCCCACACAGAAATGACAGAGTGAATATTGTTCAAAACATCGAAGAGGCTACAATAGTTGAAGATATGGGAAGAATCTATGCATCTTTAAATTATGGACAAACAGAGTACCAGTACAATATGATCGAAGTGGAAGGTAAGATCATAAATCAACCTGTTGCTATTTTGATTGATTCAGGAGCAAGTCATTGCTAAATTGATCCTAATATAGTGGATAGATTACATTTGGAGAAAAGTAAACTTGGAAAAGCAAGCTTGATTCGGTTAGCCACTAGAACCAAAAGAAGAATCCATGATATGGTAAGAAGTTTTTCCATAAGACTTAATGGCGTGAATACTAGTATTGATCTAAATATCATACCATTGTGGTCTTATAATATTCTGATTGGAATGGATTGGTTGGAAAAGCATCTTGATGTCCTAGATTGTCATAACAAGACATTTACATGTCTTGATGGAAATGGAAAATAGAGCACTGTGAAAGGACTTCCAAAACCCATATCTATAAGGGCGATTTCATCCTTACAACTAAAAATATGTTTTAGGAAAGGATGTCAATTGTATGCAGCTCATGTGGAAGATCCAGATAATAAAAAGGGGCCAAGCCTCAATGATTTCTTGGTACTATAGGAATTTGAAGATGTGATGCAGGAGCATCGTAAGCAGCCAGCCAAGCAAGCAATGTAAAAGGCGGAAGACAGTTGGAAAATCACCAGCGAACGCTTTTGAAATGTTTTGAAAAAAATTAATGAAGCGGATATTAATGTGATAGCTGGGGAAGCGTACTTACATTTATATCTTGAGCACTACTCTCATCTGTAGAATGTAAAGGAATTTATACGTAATTAATGAAAGTAGGTAGATTTGAATTCATAGATTAGACAATTTAGAGAGTAGGAGGGAAAACAGATATAGACACCGTCACCCTTGTATCATAGGAACAATAGATGATCATTCAGAGTTCATAAGTAGAGAGTTGTAGAAGAGAGTTGTAGAGAAGAACCCATGTATAGGATCACTTGAGTTAATATATGAAGCTTAGACTCAATTTTCATGGTGTTAGGATGGTTACTCTTTACCTTTGTTTAATGGTATGTTTACAGTTGATTTGTTTCTTTGTTATGCATTTTGTTTCAATGTTGTGGTATGTGTGATTTCATGTTGAGTGTATGAAGTCTGAGAGAGGAGAAGAATGAGTTTCAATTGTTTCTCTTCCTGAGAATTCCTGCAAGGAGTGCAGCGATTGTCTGTAAGGCATGCGTTGATGACGGTCTAAGTTTTATCTCATAAAGCTCAGGAGAGATACCATTGTTCTCATACTAGCTGAAGTGCAGGTGAAGCACAGAGATGTGAAAGGTGTGTGCAGGCCAATTGAAGCCTTGGATTTTATAAATCTAGAAGGAAGGTTGAAGGACCATTGTTGCAAGGAGTGCACAGGGTCAGAGATCCAAATAACCAGATGTTATTTGAAGGTTTTCCACAAGGAGTGTGAGAAAGGGTCCTTTTGGAAGATGGAGTTTGCAAGTGAAATCTCAGGAGGGATTTAACCTTTGAAGTATTCAAAGGGAGATGGAGGTTGAAATTGTCTCATAGAAGTTAAGTTCAGGAGGGAGAACGCCGAGTCATTTGGACAGAAGTCATTGAGGAGTGCATCTGGCGGTCAGAATTCTCTGTGGAGAACTTGTGAAGTCGCGAGGACCATAGGATCTAGAGGATCTACAAGGTGGTTGGGATTTGAACGAATCTGCCACCTTGACGTCAAGAATCAACATGAACTGTTGATTGTGATCAGTTTGAGCTGTTAGGTCATTTGAGAAATTTGGGACAACTAAGTCCAGAGTGCAGGCCAAAACCCTTGGTCATTCAAATTCCCGGTTCACAAAAGGGATTATCAGTAATGGAATTTCAGAATTTCAGTATTTCAAGGTTTGACATACTATAAATTCTGATGACAAGGAGCCGGGGCCCTCTGCATTGAAAATCCCAAAGTCAGGAAATGCGAAGTATCCTTGAAGGGAATTTCGTCATTTTGGGGATCGACGTTTCGACATTGCTGTTGACAAGGAGTCAGGGTACTTTACATTGAAAATCCCAAAGTTACGAAACATGAAGTATTTTTGAAGTGGCATTTCTGCATTTCGACATTTCGGGGTCAGGGAAGTAGAGGAGACAAGTGATTTTTATAACCAAGAGTTTCAAACCCCCGGTACATGAAATCCTAAAAAAGGGTTGCTATTTTAGAATTCAGGAATTGGTGCAGCAAGTGATTTGGGATCGAGAATCACGAACTCTCGGTACGCGGAGTCCTGAAAGGTCATCGATCATGCATTCCATGGGACATTGAGCCCATTTCGGCATTCCAACATTTCAGAATTCAGGGAATCATAAGGCAAGAGGAATGATTGTTGGGTCGTTCGCTCAAGTCCCAAAAAGCTGAAACAAGTGGGTGACAGGTGGCATGTGTTCTTCGCGTGGAGGAATCAATCTTCGTTGACGTTTTGGATTTCAGCAATTGTAAAGGTTGTTTTATAGTGTCAAGAACCTCCAACTCGTGAAACCCAAAATCTTTTGGGGCTTAAATAAAAAGGGTTTTAATTAACCCTTCATGTGATTTGGAAAAGATCCTGAGCAGATCTCGACGCGAGGGCAGGGGGTTTGCGTCAGAGTGGTATCAGAGCTCAGAACAATTTCTTTTCTTTTTGTAGTAGAGAGAAGGGAGAAAACTTTACAGCCATGTCGCCGAGAAGAAGAGCTAGGAAAATACCTGATCCAATAGAGGAAAGAGAAATGTCAAGAAGAAGAGATAGGCAAATACCTAATCCAGCAAGGGAAAGAGAGATGCGTGAATTACATGCTAGGCTTGATGCTATGGAGATAGCACAGAGGCGCAAAATCGATGCTGGGAATATCAATGAGGCTAAAAGTGAAAATGAAGCTAGAAACAAAGGAGAAGAAGTTGCAGTCGAAGATGTTGTAGAAGAACGCCTATTCAGGGTTGTTGCAAGGATAGGTGCTAGAGAAAAAATGGGCATTCCAGTGTACAAAGGAAACTTGGATGTTGAAGAACTTCTAGATTGGATTAGAGCTCTAGACAAATACTTCGACTATGAGGATGTCAAGGAAGATAAGAAATTCAAACATGTCGTTACTAGACTTAAAGGGCATGCAACACTATGGTGGGATGAACTGCAGGCTGACAGATGCTACAAAGGCAAGCAGAAAATCAAAAGCTGGGATAGAATGGTTGCAAAGATGAAAAAAAAATTTATACCCAAGGATTATCAAATCACTCTGTTTTGGAGGATGCAAAATTTGAGACAGAAGTTGATGTCAATGAAGGAATACACTGAAGAATTCTACAAGATAAACATCAGAGCAGGTCATCGAGAAAGCGATGATGAAAAAGTTGCTAGGTACATGAATGGTCTGTGATATGACATTCAATATGAGATGAGCATGATGACCATTCAGACCATAGAAGATGATTATCAGATGGCTCTGAAAGCTTAAGAGAATATGAGTTGGAAGCAAGGTCAAAGAGGCCGAGGCAAAAGTCAAAGAAGAGGCAAGACAATTGCCTAGGGAAGAACTCAAAAACCTAAAGAAGAGGGAAAGAAACCCCACTTTCAACCTGAAAGAGGAGGAACTTCATAGGGAAGGCATTATGCTAATACAAATACTTTTCCTCGAGCTAGAGGAAGAGGAATAGGTAGAGGTAGAGGAGGTGAACTGAAATGCTTTGTCTGTGGAAAAATCAGACATAAATCCTATGAGTGTCCAAATAAGAAGAAATATGGTGGTGAAACTCGCATTTCCAAAGCTCAAGGATGGAATTTTGAGGTAGAATATGTTGAGGGTGGAAGATCTTTGATGATGAGGAAATTTCTCTTGAAGACAGAGAAGGAGGCAGAGAACCTAGCCCAAAGAAATAGTCTGTTTTGGACTTCTTGCAAAACTAAAGACAGGGTATGCAAGGTCATAGTGGACAGTGGTAGCACATACAATCTCATATCTACAGAGATGGTAGAAAATCTAGAGTTGGAGACTATTGTACATCCAAGCCCATACAAGGTTTCATGGCTACAAAAAGGACATCAGGTAAATGTCACTAAACAATGTTTAGTTGAATTTAAAATAGGAGGATATAAAGATGAAATATTATGTGATGTCATTCCCATGGATGTTTGTCATCTATTGTCGGGTAGACCATGGCAATATGACAAAAACGTAGTTCATGATGGGAGAAAGAACACATACATCCTGGAGAAAAATGGTAGGACTCACATGTTGCTGCCAATTAAGGATAAAGAGGTGAAAACAGAGATGAGAAATGGTATACTTCTCATGAGTGGGAAGGAACTTCTTAATGAGGTTAAGAATAAGGAAGACACACAATTTATTGTGGTTAGGAAGCCTAAAATGTTTTTGACCAGTACAAGGATAGATGATTTACCAGAAGAAATCCAGGAGTTGCTAGGAGAGTTTGTGGATATAGTAGTGGACGAACTACCTTGTTCGTTGCCACTTATCAAGAGTATAAGTCATCACATCGATCTTATATTTGGAGACAATTTTTCCAGACAAAGTAGCATATCGGTTGATTCCACAGGAAAATGAAGAAGTTAAGAGACAAGTCCAGGACTTAATGGACAAAGGATTGATTCGAGAAAGCTTGAGTCCATGCATTTTTCCAATAGTTTCCAGCCCAAAGAAAGATGGAGGCTAGAGAATGTGTACAGACTCAAGGATGATCAACAGATTACCATCATATACAGATTTCCACTACCAAGGATGGACAACTTCATGGATTTCTTGAGTGGAGCAAGATTTTTTTCAAAGATTGATTTGAAAAGAAGATATCATCAAATTCGAATGAGAGAAGGTGATGAATGGAAGACAACATTCAAGATGAATGAGGGGCTGTATGAATGGCTTGTCATGCCATTTGGCTTAACGAATGTGCCCAGTACTTTCATGAGGTTGATGAAGGAAGTCCTGAAGGATTTCATAGGGATATTTGTCATTGTATATCTTGATGATATATTAATTTTCAGCAAGACAGAAGCAGAACACTTAAAGCATTTAACTACAGTAATGAGGAGATTATAGCAAGAGAAATTGTTGATTAATATGAAGAAATTGTCATTTATGAGGACATAACTCATTTATTTGGGTTTTTTTTATCTTTGCAAATGAATTAAAAATGGATCCGGAAAAGATAAAGGTGATTAAGAATTGGCCATCGCCGAAGAGTGCATTTGAAGTGAGAAGCTTCCATGGATTGGCTAGCTTCTACAGAAAATTCATCCAAAAATTTAGTGGAATTAGCACACCAATGATGGATACGGTGAAGAAGAGACATAAATCTTTTCATTGGACAGAGGAAGCAGAGAAGAGTTTCAACCTGCTGAAGAAGAAGATCACTGAGCAACCAATTCTAGTTTTGCCAGATTTCAACAAGACATTCCAGGTCAGGTGTGACACAAGTGGATTTGCGATTGGAGCGGTCTTGATCCAAGATGACAGGTCGATCACATATTTCAGTGAAAAACTGAATGAAGTGAAGATTAAGTACTCCACATATGATAAATAATTTTATGAAGTCATACAAGCACTGAGGAAATGGAGACACTATTTGGTTCCTAAGGATTTTGTTTTGTACGACGATAATCACACTTTGCAATTCGTGACTCGACAGGAGAAGTTGAACCAAAAACATGCTAAATGGGTTGTATTCATGCAGAATTTTACTTTTGTGATTAAGCATATTTCTGGAACTGCTAACAAAGTTGTTGATGCTTTGAGCAGGAAATGTTTGCTTATGCAGAAGTTTAGAGTCAAGACATTGGGTTTTGATAACCTTAAAGAAATATATAGGGATGATCTAGATTTTAAAGAGGCATATGAAGCATATGAGAATCCAATTCTCAGGGACAGAAGCCCATGGACTGAATACATGATCCAGGAAGGATTATTGTTCAGGGGAAATTAGCTATGTATTCCAAAATGCTTTGTGAGGGAGAATCTGCTGAAGGAAAAACACAATGGAGGATTGGTCGGACATTTTGGTCATGAAAAGATGTTCTCAAAGTTGAATGGCTCATATTTTTGGCTAGGGATGAGGATAGATGTCAAGAAATTTCTGGATAGGGGCAGAATTTGTCATCACACAAAAGGAAAAAGGAAGAACATAGGGTTATACCAACCATTTCCCATACCTGAAAGGTCATGGGATGCAGTGAGCATGGATTTCATATTGGGACTGCCAAGGACACAAAGAGGATATGATTTGATCGTTGTGGTAGTAGACAGATTTTCAAAAATGGCACATTTCATACCATGCCAGAAAACCAGTGACACAACTCATATTGCAAACCTGTTTTTCAAGGAAGTCGTTAGTCTTCATGGCTTGCCAAAGAGTATCATTTCTGATTGAGATACCAAGTTCGTAGGGCATTTCTGGAGGACCTTATGGAAAAATTTGGGGACAAGTTTTTCTTTTAGTTCATCATATCATCCTCAGATGGATGGACAAACAAAAGTTGTGAACAGGAGCTTGGGAGATTTTTTAAGAAGCTTAGTGACTAAACACCACAGTCAATGGGATCACATTCTGCCATAGGCATAATTCACTTACAATGATTCACTCAATAGAAGCACATGGCATAGTCCATTCCATATTGTATATGGAATGCAGCCAAGAGGAGTTTCTGAATTGAAATATTAAAAAGAAAATGAATTCAGGAGCACTAGTGCAGTGGACTTTGCAGAAGGAATGAAGGAGCTTCATAGCCAAATTAAGGAGTGATTGTAGAGTTCAAGTCCAGAGTACAGGCGGAGAGAAGATCAACATAGGAAAGAACTTCAATTTGAAGTTGGCGATATGATTCTTGCACATCTGAGGAAGGAGAGGTTCCCAAGGGGAATGTATAATAAGATGAAGATGAAAAAGATTGGACCGTGCAAGGTCATAAGGAAATTTGGGGCAAATGCATATGATATTGAATTACTTGATGGGGTCAGAATCTCACTGATATTCAATGTTGTGGATTTGTACCCTTACATAGCTGAAGAAGCAGGAGAAGAGGAGGAACAGAAAGAGATTCAATGGACAAAACAAATGCATGTAGCTGAAAAGCCACAGATGGAAAGCATAATTGACAAAAGGGTTAGCAAAAAGACCAGGAGAAAAAGATTATTTTGAATAATTGGTCAAATGGAAGGGACATCCAGTTGAAGATTCTAGTTGGGAGGATAAAGAAAAAACTCATAAGCATGGATAGATCATGCAAGAGCTCATGCATAGGAGTTCATGAAAAAATTTCAAGCGAGGGAGTATGATGAAGGAGCATCGTAAGCATCTAGTCAAGCAAGCAACGTAAAAGGTGGAAGACAACTGGAAAAGCACCAACGCATGTTTTTGAAATGTTTTGAAAAAAATTAATGAAGCGGATATTAATGTGATAGCTAGGGAAGCGTACTTACATTTATATCTTAGATGTTGTAAAGAGATCTTGAGCATTGATCTCATCTGTAGAATGTAAAGGCATTTATATGTAATTATTGAAAGTAGGTAGATTTGAATTCATAGATTAGACAGTTTAGAGAGTAGGAGGGAAAACGGATATAGACACCCTCACCCTTGTATCATAGGAACAACATATGATCATTCAGAGTTCATAAGCAGAGAGATGTAGCAAAGAGATGTAGAGAAGAACCCATGTATAGGAGCACTTGAGTTAATATATGAAGCTTAGACTCAATTTTCATGGTGTTAGGATTCTTACTGTTTACCTTTGTTGAATGGTATGTTTACAGTT
>WSFP011572003.1:0-10732 GCA_009831015.1 Picea engelmannii
GAATTTTTGAAGATGACAAAGTGAATTGAAGAAGGAAGTACATGTAGGCCCTAAAGATAATTAAAGAAAATAATTACAAAATAAGAAAGTGTCAGGTCGGCCCTAATGTTAAAAGGAAGTGACATAAATGGTATAAATAAACAACATTATACATTCATTTGATACAAGTTGAATTTCAGAGAAAATAAGAAGTAAAAGAAGGCCGAATTTCAAGGGAGGATGAAGTCTTTTGGTGATGTGTTCTAAGGTATGTTATTTTCAGGTCATCTTACCATTTTTGCTATAAATTTTTTTTCTAGAATGATTCAGATGGTGAAATCGCTATGGTATTGAGAAGAGATATCAAGGTACATTTGGTAAAAAGTCCATCTCTTGATTCGCTATAATTATGGAGATACACTCTGTGGAAGATAGGGTTTGTTACCAGTCCTGAAGCTAGTCAATAAACAGGTGTTCCGGGTAAAACAATCATAACTTCTTCATACAGAATCAAATTAAGTGGGACCAATTCCATTAGAAATAGTATGGACTGTATTTTCTTGTGTGCTATTTTTAGAATCAGATGTTAAATATTGAGCGTGGGGCATGCTGTACAAGTTGGGTCTTTTGAATAGACCAGAATTGAATAAAGTCTACCATTCTTTCTATAACCTCTTTTTGGGGAGGATTCAAGGAGTGAAAATTGGAAGAGTTTCAGAGAACACATTGAGTAATATTTCTACAGGATCAGAGTACTCCAAGAATTGAAGAATTGCAGAAATTGAAGAAGTCTCAGGAAGCATTATTAGGTTTTATGTGATGATTGGTTGATGGTGATGATATAATGTAAAGTTTTATTATCTCTCATATATTCTTGGGTGGAAGGAAGGGGCAAGGATGGAGAGTTCAACTCTCTCTTGATATTGGAGGATTGTATCTTCCTCTTAGAGGTTTATCCCTCCCTCTACATTTGGAAGCTGTAGCTACCTTTGGAAGTCATTACTTCCCTTGAACAAAAACTATTGTTTATTTCTCATATATTGTGCATGGTGTATTGTGGTGTATTTGTGTAACTCTTATACTATTGTTCATTGCTCATTGGATATAATTGAATGGTTTAAGTATATGTTGAATTTTTTTTTTAAATTGTACTTGATACTGATTCACCCCCCTCTCAGTATCAACAGTTAGAACAAATCTAAAAATGTAGAGGTGTCGAAAAGTTCAAATTTTGTTTGTCTAAGTATCTCTATTTTATCTTCAGATAGATCCACTAAGAGGTAGTTTTATCATCTATTCCTCTATAAATGTACCCTGAAGGTTGTTTAATCACCCATTCCTCTATAAATGTACCCTTCCTTATTAAGTGTACGTGGAAAGTGAACAATCCCAATCCCTTTGAGGTTGAGGAGGTTGAGAACCTCTAATTTGTAAGTATTGTGTTCGAGAGGGGGGTGTCGATGGAGGGAGACGAGTAACCATAGATATTAAAATTTTTTGAGCAAGAACTGACCAGAGGCAACCATGTCTGAGGAGGATTCAATGCTTACTCATTAGTTATGGATTGGTTTCTTTCGATCCTTAGACCTTACCTGGTTGTCTTTTTTAGTTAGATTTTAGCTAGTTTTCTGTCTTCCTTGACTCATCATTTGGTGCTTTAATGGGGGAAGTCTTATCTATTTATTTCTACCAATATTTCCTGCCAGTATTTACTATTCTCGGAAACTGAACCATTGGCTGGTGGGGATATCTTCTGTCATCCTTGATTGGTTTGTGCGTTAGTGCTGAACAAGTGGATATATTTCGGGTTTCTTGTTAGTTTTTTTATTATTAATACTTTGTCCTATTCACTTTCGAAGGATCCTTAGCCCTCGATCCTTTTGTTGGTCTAAGTGCCATATGAGTGGAAGACTGATAGAGAGCATGCGTTTATAGTCGATTAATGCGGAGGTTGATGCACTCTTAAATGAGCCGTTGGAAGTATTTTGGAAGGAAAACACTGTTAATCCTTTTCATTGTTCTTCGGGAGTGGTTTCAGGGACCTTGTCCAAAGAGGCTAGTCCTTTTGGTAGACAGACGATTGCTCAGTCTCTCGATAAATGCTCAAAACAAACATTTGAACCCTCCTTAGACACTTTTCTACTTGCACTTTCAGAGCCGTCATGTAGTGATAAGTTACTGCATCAGAAGTTTGGACCTGGTATTACCTGTAAGTCAAGTGTATCTATTCAACGCTTAAATAACATTGTGTCAAGTTCATCCCGTAAGCACAAGAGACAGTGGGCGATGAAGAGATCTGTTAGAAGATCAGTATTAGGAGCTGACATTGGGTTGGAGGAATCTTGTAGAATGGCTCTCTGTGGCCTTGTGGGAAGGTTTTATTACAACAACCTTTGTGTGGAAAGCAGTTCTGTCTGGATGGAACATGTTTGGGTACCAGTTTTAGGATATCTACTGAAGGTTGTCTTTTTAACTAAAGGGTGGATTGGAGTTATCTGTGAGAGTCCAGAAGACACATCATTACTATTAAGTAGAAGGTGGGTTAATGGAAATAGTAGCTTTATGCTAAAAAAATGGAGGCTGGCCTTTAATCCGGAAACTGGGTACTTCTCATTAAGACATTTATGGTTTATGCTTTCGGGACTTCCGTTGTATTTATGGAACAAGGGAGCTTTGATTGCCATCAGAAACAATCTGGGGAGATTTATCATGGTTGATAAAAATAATTTAGAGGCGTCAAATAGAAAAGTTTCTAAAGTGTCGGCTGAAATGGATGTGCACTTGGGGCTGTCGACATCAATGGAGGTTGAATGGTGTGGTATTTGCTATCAACAAAGAATAGATTATCTCGGGTTTCCCTTCAGATGTAGTTACTGCCGAAGTACATCATACTTCGGGGGAGACTGTAAAGGTATTGTGTAAGAAGAAAATCCGCATGATGTCCATGATTTTTTATACAGTAATCCAGATTCCTCGATGGATATTGGTTTTTATGGTTTCGAAGGAAGTAGAGATGACATGATTGACCAAAGCTGCTTGGAGCCAACATATACAATTATTGGTAAGTTAGAGTTATACTGTCCTACTTTTTTCAATTCCCTATCGGTGATGGAATGTCAAATTGTTAGCTCCTCTAATTGGCTGAAGATTTCTGTAACAAAGTCGACACTATCACCTCTAGCAGAATCTAGTGTCCCGAAGAACTTGGACGTTTCCCCTGGGGACAACATTTCCTTAACCACTCTGTCGCTTGTTCACCTGCCTTTGGACCCTGTGATTCCTTCTAGTGATTTGGTATCATCGATCGACCCTTCCCTCATTTGTACCTCTCTTCCAAAACCTTCTGCTTCAACTAAGATTTGTAATAGTCTGGAGAACAATCACTTGTTGCCGAGAAGCTAGACTCTGCCACCTGGGTAAAGGGAACCAGAAGAGGACGATTCAACCCTCTATGTTGTATTGGACTCATTCTTACCTTTTATCCATGGAAGTGAATCATCGGTACCGTTACCTGTCTTTCTTGGGAAAGCAACCATTGACCCTATTGTTGAGAGTGGGGAAGCTAGTAGTTCTCGAGCTTTGGTTGGAGATGGTGTTAAGGAATTCACGTGGTCTAGGGGTTTGGGAATTGAGCTAACCCCTGTTAAAACCCATAGCGCAAGAAAAAAAACCTTCACTGTACCAAAAGAAGATTCCGTGTTACATTTACCTACTGATGGTAGGGTCCTTAGAGCTTTGTCGGCCCTTGCAAGATCGAAGTAATGTTAGTACTTTCATTAAATCTCAGAGGGACTGGAGGTGCCCTTAAACTTGCCTTGGTTCATAGTGTGTTGGAAAAATCTCATCCAATTTTTTTTTTTTTCAAGATACCTTAGTACACTCATAAAAGGCTCGTTGTTTCTTTCAACTCTTGAGGCCGAAGTGGCTTTGTTGTGCGGTTAATTCAGTTGGAACTTCTGGAGGGTTATTAGCTTCTTGGGATCCTTCATATTTTGATCTGGTGCCTTACCTGACTTGTGGTGGTATCTTACTGACATGACACTACCTAGAGTCCAAAAGATTTATAAATATTCTAAATGTATACAGGCCATGTTTGGAGCGTAGATTATTCTGGGAAAGATTAGAGGCCGTGGGTCTGCTGTCCTTGAAATGTCTTGTTTTAGCTGGTGATCTAAACTTGACTCTGATGGCAGGTAAAATTTGGGATAGTCGGTCGAACCTTGGATGTTTGGCTACTTTATTTACCAATCTTTTCAATAGAAATAAACTTATAGATATTCAGCCTGGAAAGCTGGTTCCCACATGGAGAAATGGTCGGGTGGGCGATGATTTCATAGCAAAGAGACTAGATCGTTACTTACTTTTTGAGGATCTAATGATGTCTACTGGAATTTTTAGAACTTGGGTTGAATACCCCTTTATCTCTAATCATGCTCCGATTTTATTACAGTTGGATCTCCCGCCAATGTTCAAAGCCATTCCTTTCAAATTTAATCCTGTGTGGAGATCTGATAATGATTTTTATACTTTAGTTCATAAGCTGTGGAAAAATCCTTTGTATCTTCGAGAATCTAGTAAACAGAAGAGGTTGGTTTGGAAGTTGAAAGATCTGAAAAAGAGTACAAAAGTCTGGCAGGAGGATTATAAAACTTTAAAGAATGCTAGGCTTAGGGGCTTGAGCATGAAATCTCCTTTAGACTCCAAAATTTGTCAGAGGGTACCTATCAGAGTATGATTGATCTGGCGTTAAAAGATTTAGAACAGGAAAGGAATTCATTACTAAAGGATATTGAGGAATAGTGGCGCCAACGCAGCCGTGCTATATGGATTCAAAGTGGAGATCCAAATACAAAATTCTTCCATAGCTATGCCAGCTACAGGAGAAACCATGAATTCATATGGGAGATACAAGATGAGGGGGGAACAATTTATAGAGGACAAGACAATCTAAAATTAGCAGCAGTTAAACATTTTAAAGATTTTTATAATAAGCCTGTGGATATAAATCCTGCTGATCAAGTTAAAGTAGCTACATTATTTTCGAACATGGTTCTAGATTCAGAGTCAGAATCCCTCTACAAACCAGTGGATAAGGAAGAACTGAAGAAATTCTTAACAAATTTTAAAGTGGATAAGAGTCCAGGCCTGGATGGTTGGACCATGGAGTTTTTTAAGCATTTCTTTGACTTAGTTGGAGACGACATTTTGGAAATGATTGAAGAATCTAGAACTTTAGGTTTTATTCCTGGAGCTCTAAATTCAACTTTTATTACTTTAATTCCAAAAGTGAACAAGCCCCATCATTTTGGAGATTATAGACCGATCTCTCTGTGTAATCTTTGTTACAAGATTATCTCAAAGATCATAGCCAATCAGATCAAACTGATTCTTTCTAGATCTCTTTCGGAAGAGCAGTTGGGCTTTCTGCAGGGAAGGCAGATTCATGATGCTATAGGTACAGTCCATGAATGTATCCACAATATTAATTAGAAAAAATTAAAGTCATTGATTTTAAAGTTGGATCTTCAAAAAGCTTACGACTGTGTTAATTGGGACCTTTTGCGCATTCTCCTCCTTCAAATTGGACTGGATCTAAAAATGACTAATTGGATAATGAGTTGTGTTGTCTCTACCTCATATTCAATCTTGATTATTGGAGAAGCAACTGATTTATTTAAGAGTGGAAGGGGTTTGACACAAGGCTATCCCTTATCGTCGTTGCTGTTTATATTGGTGATAGAAAGTCTGAGTTTATTACTGAAAGATAGTCAAAGAGAGGAAAAACTGACAGGTATTCAAGTGTCAAAATCTATTAAAATATTGCATATTTTATTCGTGGATGATGTAATTATAATGACTGGTGCTACTATTCATGAATGGTGGGAAATAGATAAAGTTCTTAAATTTTTCATCTTGACTTCTGGTTTATTGATCAATGCCTTGAAGTCGAATTTCCATCAAGTAGGTCTGAGGGATCAAGAGCTTTTTCTGTTCAAAGCTTTATTCCCTTATAATTTTCTAGAGTTGGAGCAAAGTTTCAAATACCTCGGTTTTTACATGAAGGTTGGAGCTATGCGATCAGATGAATGACATTGGTTGATAAAAAAATTGGAAAATAAGATCAATAACTGGTGCTTTAGGTGGCTTTCTTTAGGAGGGCGTCTTACGCTCCTGAAAGCAGTGTTATCTAGCCAACCTATCTATTGGATGTCCCTAGCGGTTGTCCCGGGATCAGTTTTGAAAATTATTAGGGATCGTATGTTTAATTTCCTTTGGAAAAGGAATTGTGATTCCCATACGATGCATCTTTGCAGCTGGGAGAGAACATCCCTTCCAAAATCACTTGGGGGGTGGGTAATTCGTAATATTTTTGACTTCAACAAGTCTCTAGTGGCGAACACGTTATGGAGAATTCTCATAGGATATGGCATTTGGCAGAGGGTAGTGATTGACAAATATATGTTACAGGGATCAATGATTAATTGGCTCAGAACTCAGTTTTTTAGAAAGACTGGGATTTCTAGAATCTGGTCCAGACTTTTAAAAGTTTTGTATTTGATTTTGCATGGCTTAAGTTGGATACCTGAGAATGGTTTTTTATAAAAATAGGTAAGGATAGAATCTTGGGCATGGGTGATTGCTTTTTCATCTCTAGCAGTCTATTGACGGTGTTAAAGGAAAAGAACATACTAACACTTGCCCATGCTTGAAAGACTTTAGGTGATCAATCATTGGTTTCCTATTGGCTCAGTAGCAATGATCTAGATTTGAAAGGGGATTTAGCGCATGAGTGGGATCAGTTTAGAAGTGCATTATCAGCGTCGGGAGCACGCATCCAAGAAAATAAGGACACTCTGATGTGGGTTGGAGGTGACAATTCAGGAAGACCTTTTGTTAATAATTTTTATTTAAGCAGCATCTCGACTAAAAGACTGTTGAAAGTTGATACCTGGAAGCAAAAAATATGGAATTGGAAATCTCAACTAAAGGTAAAATTATTTGTTTGGTTGGCTATGGAGGGTAAAATCTTAACTTGGGATACATTACAGAAAAGGGGATGGACTGGCCCGGGGCGTTGTTCTCTTTGTAAATCGGATTGGGACTCAGTTAGTCAGCTTTTTATTTACTGTCCCTTTGCAATATCATTCTGGAATTTAGTGTATAAGGAATTAAATCTGAACAGGAGCTGGATAGGGAATACACTTTCAGATTGTTTAAAGAGTTGGTATGTGGATAAATATGTTCCTACTCATATTGTAGCCTATATCATCTGGTGCATTTGGCAAGAGCGTAACAAAGCTCTGTTCGAGGATTCTAGTCCGTCTTCCCAGGGAGTGATCTACAAGATATTGGCATTATCTCCATGTTCCATTTCTTACCCAAAAGACAAACCACCAAAGGATATTTTGATTTCCTTCCGCAAGGATTCGACGCTTGCTTGGTTGATGGCTCTGCCAAAAGTGATGGTAGTATTTGTGGTGCAGGGGGTATTATTAAAGTTCAAGAGGCTATTGTTTACAAATGGACACTTAATTGCGGCAAAGGAACATATACAAAAGCGGAACTCTTGAGAGCCTAGGCATCACTGTGGCTTGCTGATTACTTATTGCTTCCTAATCTACATTTACTATGTGACTCAAAGGTTGTTATCGGTTGGTTAACAAAAGTGGACAGTTTACAGGTGAGCTCTTTGGAGGGCTAGAAAGATAGAATTCTAGTGCTGACTGGGAGCTTCCGCTTAATTACTTTCCAACATCTATATAGAAATTTTAATACTGAAGCGGACACTTTATCAAAGCAAGCAATGGAGGAGACCGAAGGCATACTTTTTTTACCAAAAATGGACCAATGGAGCGGTTAGTCCAAAGAGACAATTCATAATCCATTAACCATAAATGGTGATTCCATATTTAGTCAGTATAGCCTCTTGGTTGAGTAATGTCCATACACTCAATATAGATATATGTGCGAGTATGCAGGTACTCTCCATTTTCAATTTGTAATATTATTCATATTTTTAATATTCTTTATTTATATTATATGAAAAAAATGTATTAAAGAGTAATTTTTCCATTTAGTTTTAAAGATGTTATTATTTAATTATAATATTTATTTATTTAATTATTATGCTATTTTTAAAAATATATTTTATATTATTTTTGATATTATTTATATATAATTTTTTTTTTTTAATTTATAATATAGTTTTAATTTTTTTTTTTATGAAATAACTTTTTCAAAAATACTAATGTAAATCTCATACAAATCATCTCATACAAATCATTTGCATATTGATACTTTTTTCATTAAAACAACAATATCACCGATTCAAAATTACATTAAAACAACATTATACTCCATTTAATTTAAAGTTACAGTTCTTAAAGTGTTTAACAATATCACCCATTTAATATCCTCCATTTAAAGTTACAATTCTTGAAGTGTTTAAGAATATAACCCATTTAAAATTACCATTCTTAAAGTGTTTAACCCATTTAAAGTTACGATTCTCAAAAAGTTACAATTCTCCAAGTGTTAACCTTTTTGTTATTTATATTTTATATAATATTAATTAAAAATTAAAAAAAATATTTTTTATGATTTTATTTAATTTTAGATTTGTTCTTATTTGATTCTATTGTTTATAATTTGATCTCTCTTATGTTAATTGTTTTCTTTTTCGTATATGAGTCCTTTTTACTGCTTGCCATTTAGTGTTTTCTTTTTCGTACATGAGTCATTTTTACTGCTTACAATTTATTTATGTAAATTGTTTTCTTTTCCATACATGAATCGTTTTTACCATTTTATTTATAATATTTTTTTTTATAAAGTTTATCTTTTTTAATATTAATTAATTTTTATTACATGATTGATATTTAATAAAAGTATATATATTTTATTTTATTTTAAATAAATAAAATGTATAAATCTTAATTATATAAATAATAAAACAAAAAATTATTATTTTTTATTACATGATTAATATTTAATAAAAGTATATATATTTTATTTAATTTTAAATAAATAAAATAGATAAATCTTAATTATATAAATAATAAAACATAAAATTTAGTGATTTTAAAGGCTGTCCATAAACAAAATATTTCAATATCTATCTTAAGTAAATTAATTTTGTATAAATTTTATATATAGATAAAAAGAGTAGTTGAAAGTAAAAAATAAATTGATTTCTTTAATAGGTGTTTTCATTTTTTTAATAGGTGCTTTCTAATTCCTAGAATAAGGGAGATGCTTAATTGCTTCAATACTTAATATTATAGAGTTGACATGTGACATTTAAAAAAATATTAATAAAAATAATATAATTTCAATGTGGGCCATAAATAAAATATTTGGGTTTAAGTGAACTTTAATTATCATCATCATATATATGACATTTAAAAAAATATTTTAACATCCATATATATAGAGAGAGAAAGCGCATGTTTAAAGCCATCTTAACTCTGAATATATCCAATCAAATCCTTCTAAATGTAAAAAATTTTATACTCGATTTTTTTTTTTGTATTGGATGAATTCGATACCTTTGAGAGTATGTAGATCCAAAAATATAGATTTAAACTAGTATAAATATTAATAATTTACTATTATTTTTACTTAAATTAAAAAAAAATACTTTATAAATACCAACTTTACAATAAAAAAATTAATTATGATATCACTATATTAATTTATTTTAATTTACATAATCAAAAATTAATTTTTTTTTTTTGTTTGTTAATTTGTGCAGGATCGCACCCGGCCTGAGCCACACCAACCCTTAACATGGTGCCACACCAACCATCCAACCCTTAACATGGTACCATCCAACCCTTAACATGGTTCGGCTCCGTCACCGACTGTCCTACACCTCGGGGACTAAAAAATTGAAGGACATGGGGGTGGGCTTTGATCCACTTATGTGTGCACGGGTCACGGGTCACCATTTATTATAGTATCTCTGGGTGCAACCACACGTTCGACCACTACCTCAAGGTGTCCCCATGGCTCCAGATAAAGCCCTCACGAGAATTGAACCTTGCCCAACGGTGAAAAACTCCTCGCTTTCCACCATTGGATCCAACCCCTTTGGGCAATCAAAAATTAATTTTAATATGACTATGCTAATTTATTTTAATTTTCATTATCAATGAAATATTTGTAGAATATCTTGGACGCTCATATTTTTCCAAATTATATGTTTTAACAACTCTAAATAATGTATTGATTTACTTTCATTTTCAATGTATTAATTTACATTATTTTCATTACCAAATGGAATATTTTACCATATTGTGAATAAATAAACTCCCCATTTATATATATTTCCAAATTATATGTTTTCACTCTTGAGTGAGAGTGATCTTTAAAGGTTATTAAAATTTTAAAATATTTTTGGACATTAAGTATACTTAAAAGAAAAAATGGTGTTAGATTGAGTTGGTTTATTATCAATTAGATATTTCAATTAAAATCATTAAATTTTTTAAATAAAATTAAAATTATAAAAAAAAACCAAAATTTCTTCTAAATAATTATAAAAATAATTATTTTAATATTTTAAATTAAAATGTAAATAACTTAGATATATATTTTAATATTAAAATAAAAAAATTAATTTTAATATTAAAATAAAAAAATCAAATTTTAATATTAAAATAAAAAAATTAAATGACTTGTGTATATATCTTAATTTAATTTTCTAAGCATGAAAGTTGTATGCAAACTTAAAATTTTAAAAGATTTTAAA
>WSFP011572004.1:0-10731 GCA_009831015.1 Picea engelmannii
TCAATTTACTTTTTAATATCATGCTTAAAATTTTTGTTTTTAATTATTTCTTTATTTTAGTTTGAATGATTAAAATAGACATAGTATAGTTTTATTTCACACAATTTCCTTTCATAGATTAAAATGCAATTAAATTCCTTAGTTAGATAATGATGATATCATTATGATATTAATGGTTTGTACATGAATATGTAGGGTATTTAACATTACTTTTATCATGGCTAAGTTTTCATTGGACTATTTACTTCAAACCTTTCATTTTTCCATTGAAATTAGTATTGAGCTTATACCATTATAATTGTCCTTTGTTGTCAAGTGTCATCGAGATATCATCCGTCACCACCGAAGGCATTCACACAACCATCGGCATTACATTTGACTATTTGATAGATTAAAGATAGTTTCTTTCTTTCGTATATTAGAAGAGATAGTTTCTTTTTTTCATAAGTTTAGTTGTTAGTCTTTCTTGCTTTCAATAGACTAGATTTCCCTTCATGCATTGCATTGAGCATTTAAATTTCCTTTCAAGCGAGAGAAATAGTTTTGTGTTAGGCATTTAGTTCACTTGCCTCTTAGGCTAGGTAGTTGTTCAATGATAAGTCTTTGCTTACTTTTCCCTTTGCTTTAGTAGGATAGATAGTTGTCTTTGATTACTTGGCTTTTTCTTTAGTAGGTTAGTTACGTGTTTTTGCTTGCTTGTCTATTTTTTTTAATAGGTTAGATGTGTGCTTTTGCTTACTTGCTTATTTAATTGCTTTCATAGGGTAGTTTCTGATTGAATGTAGGTTGGCAAGTTAAAGGTAGTTTGATTTCATCATTTTCTTACTATGCTTAGTAGTTTACCTTTTCTTACTATCATGAACTAGTTTTCTTTACATAGAGTTTTCATTCGCTTTCTTAGGAACTATCCATCAGTCATTGGCCCAAAAGTACTTAGGTTACCTATTTTCAATTTTCTTAGTAGGGTTTTTTCATTAGATAGGGTTTCTTGAGTAGATTAGCCCTAGATAGTTTCTTTCTGTAGTTAGACTATACTCCTACCAACCTTTTAACCTTTGCCATATATTTTTCTACAACTCTAAGTTTACTTACCCTGGGTTGACAATTTAATTGAGGGTAGTTTAGTGTCTTTTTTAGTACATATAAAAAACCTAACAGTTCACATCCACCTTTGTGTTGATTTCATTCATATCTATCAGACAATATTTAACCAGATGATTGATTTTCCTCTTATCCCCCGTGGCTAACTGAACTAACTAATATTTCTTATGCTTACTTCTTTGCAAGTGAAATATTTCAACATTGTTATATTTTATGTTACTATGCCTAGCTCAAAAATCAATTAAAATTGCTATGGGTTGGTTATCAATCTTACCTTCCACTTCAATCATGGGGTATTGATATCTTTCTTTCTTGCTTTCCAAGGATGCATAAATCCTTGACATGTTTCCTCCCATGTCTTGCATTGTTTTAGCCTCATGAATGTTTTGGTCATTCCTCATTATTTCTCCTTTGTGAGGAAAGTTCCTATATAAGTGATTTCCCTCACATCCCAAAAATTGTATAGGATACTTCCTTATAATTTTCCAAAATGAATATGTATTCGTGTGTTTATTTTGGGTTGACTAACATTGTTGATTTTCTTGGGAGTTTTTCTTGAAAAAGGGTGCCTTAAATTTTTTCTATTTTTTATGATTTTTACCCTTCATCTTGTCATTCCAATATTTTTAGAAAATTGGTATTCCTTTGATATACTCATAAATATTGTTTACTCTACTTATGGATTCCTCCAAAGTCTTGGGGTTATCATCAAGGGTGATTTGAACTAAATTTATATGTATAATAAATGGGCAAATCCCCATGATAGATAGGAACAATTGAATGTTATTTTATAATAATATAAGATGTATATATATTTTTTGGTGAATCCTTTGGTGAATTATATAATATTACAAACTCTCGACAAATCTTTAACTTAATTATAAAATATTCTAAAATCCTTGTGAATCTTTAACTATATTATAAAACCTTGTAAAGTCTTGGCGAAATATTTGATAAAGTATAAAACCATATATAATAATACGAAAATGTATTCATTAAACTGTAATATACTAATTTTACATATTTGGAAAAATAAACATAATATTTCCATCCTCTATACAATGATGCAATGATCAATGGTTGTCCATCTTTAGGGTAGAAATCTAACCCTAGAATTTCCCTTAAATTTCTCCAACACAAAGAGTGATAATACAATGAAGAGTACAAAGAGTGAGATAGGTTGGTTCGTTCCACTCCTCACATATATAATACAAGTGAATTGTGAATGAATCCAAAATATGAGGTATCATCTCTGACCCCTCTCTCTCTTATCTTATCCTAGTGTTTGTTCATGAAGCCTAGAATCTCGCTCCTACAAGACGTCTCTCTAGGAAAAGTACAAAGAGTAAGTAAAATGATGATGATGATATCACTCTCTCCTTCATATATTTATATGAAAGGTAAGGGAGGCAAAAAATATAATAGTGGTCATAATCCACTACAAGAAACCTATCCACAAGAAGATAGACCCACATGTGAAGCGCTCCCTCTACAAGTGACCATTGTAAAGATCCAAGGTGAATATGTCAAACAAGAAAGCCTCCAAGGCATGAAAACTATTCAAGAAGGGCCCAATGCTCCTCCTCCACAATCCTCCAATCATCTAACACTCCAATGCGATGTGCTCCTTTGGGTCCACCCCACCTACATGATCACTCCCTCAACCCAATCATTCTCAAGTCAAGCACAATACTCCATAGAAGAAACCAAGTGTTCCCATGCCATCTAGGGCTCAACACCCTCCCCTAATATGCCTAATTCTCCTCATCCAAATCAAGACATCCTCCCTAGAAAGAAATCAAACTCCATGTAGCCATCATGAAGGAGTCACCAAAATCCATATGTTTGCAACATTCCAAGGAAGAAATCCATAAAAGGACCAAGATGAGTTCTACCAATAAATCAGAAAGAAAACTCACATGTATATTTCCATGATGACATATAAAAGGGTCATCCATACACCATGCACCTCACATCACCTGAAGCACCCCTGAGCATGGTGTAAACATATTTTGAGTAACCTTGAAAGATAATACAAGAAATATATATGAGTGAAACTAGAATAATTTTCTTGTCTCATAAATCATTTTTGGCACACGGGCAGAACCAGGATTCAACGCTTCAACAATGCACCAAAAAAACCCTAACTACTAGCCCTTTCGACAACACCTGTGAAGCAGATGAAGTCTCACCCAAGGCAGAGGCAGGGGGATTGTAGGACTCGAGTGTCTGCAACCAATATGGGACATAGATCTTTGATTACAACACTTAATAAAGCACTTAGACAACAATATGCATTAGTTCTTGAATCTCATCCACATTGTAGATCAATCCCTTATTACATATCAACGCAATAACAATAAATATCAAGTACTTTTCATCACTTAGCACATAACATTAAATTAGATCCATCATTTATTCACCCTCAATAGGGCACTAAGCATCCATATATCTATCTAACATATATAAACATCAACGCACTAACAGGTAAAGATCATAAATAACATAAATAACATCGCACAAATCACATACGACACAGGATATATGTGGTTCACCCCAGTGTGGGGCTACATCCTATCCAGTGCTACATCCACCAACTTATTCTTCTTCTTTATTAGTCTCCAAGATTCTTACATTCATCTACTCCTGTGCATGAAGCCATAGATCCCAACTTTGCACTGGATAGGTGACTTGCACACAACACACTAGATCCACCTTCCTCAAAATTAGGTCAAGGCACAAAGCCAACTCCTTATTAGCACAAATCCTTACACGGACTGTCTACAAAAAGCACTTACAACTTCTTGAACTGAGCCAATATTAACCTATTATGCACATAGCCACTAGTAGTTATGCACTAAGCCGATTATAGTAACTAATTCTTACATTGTTTAGCTACTTATTTATACATTTACAAAAGGGCCTAAACATGGTTAAACCCATGGGCCGACATCCCATAATCATTACATAAACCCTAATAACCCTTTGCTTGGTCCACAAGCCTACAAAACAAGTGAGATCTCATGATCTCAGCTCTGCCTGGGCACTCAATCTTCGACCAACCTGTCGAATTCCAAAAAATGGTCAAACATGACCAATGTTTCCTCAAAACTTGGTTAAGGGACAACAGGCCCCAAAAACTCACTTGTGACTTGTCTTGAGTCACTCAGATCTAGGAAGTGATGCTTCAAAGGCCTCGAGCTTAGCTTGAGGTGCCTCGACTTTGTGCTTTGATAGAGCTTCCTGCTCGATGAACTGTTGAATCACTTGTTCTGTAATAGGCCCTTCCAGGTGTTGTTCTACTATCATGACCATCTGGTCCTGTTGCGAGCCTTGTCCTTCAATCTCTTCAAAAAGCGTGTTGGCTTCATCCTGCACTGGCTGGAGTCTCTTTGTTACCTCCATGACTTTGCCTTGGATGGAAGTAACCTGTTGTTGGACTATGCACTGCTCCTATGCTCTTTTCATCTTATCAACTGTATTAAGAAGCTTCATTTGTGATTGCATGGTGGATGCTTGTTGCTTTGACTATTGTAGTTGTGCTTCCAGTTTCCTCAGCTCCAGATCTTCTGCAAGGCGCTCATAGGTATGTGCACTCTGATTACTTAGTTGCTTACACTCTAAGGTGAGTGCCTTGATTCTTTCTACTACTCTCTTGGAGATTTCTTCCCTCTGATTGCACAATTCTTGGGGAGTTCTCAGAACTACTTGGATATCTATCTCCATTACTCGTGGTTGAAGCTACTAAATGGCCTCAATGAGATTTCCCACTTTCATCTCAGTTGACTCTTCTTCCTCCTATGCGAAGAATGGAACATAGCGAAGTGATTTAGTTACTGCCTCTTTGACCGCAATCTACTTTGTGAGTAGCTGGTCTCATTATTTCTCTATCCTTGCTTTATCCTCCTCAAACATCGCCCAAATTTCATATTTCTCCTTCTCCGCGGCTCGAAGTTTCTCTAAGAACTCCTCCTTTTCTTGCTTCATGGATTTTGTAGCCTGCTCCTTTTCTTCTTGGACTCGATGAAGTTGATCCTCTATTGGATCTGCTAGCCTTCGTAATTAGGTGGGATCATCCCATGATTCTGCAATATTGGATGAAGGAGGCACAATGGGTACTACACGGCTTGAATAGATGGCTTGTTGTATGTCTTTGAGCTCCTTCTCTATTCTTTCATACAATGTTTCTTACTTCTCTCCATGTCTCTGCAAGATATCCTCTGAAGCATATTCCAAGGTTACGATGATGAGATCGGCTACGATGATGAGATCGACATCATCTGCTGTGAGAACATTCTTCGACTGAGGCTTATTAACTCTAATCTTTTTTCTTGCTGAGGGTTTCTACAGAGAAACCTTACTTTTCTTTGATGTTTCAGCCTCTGTAAGGGGATCCTTCGGTGGTGTAACTTCACGTTTTTCATGTTTGTCTCCTTCTTCCCCTCCTTCTTCTTGGTTTAATTCATCTCCTCCTCCTCCTGTGGGTGAATCCGGACCACTTTCCTTCGTTGCACTGTCCTCCTCATCACTTTCTATGCTCTGGACTTCCTCATTTTTCTTCTTTTTCTTTGCGTTAGCCTATCCATCATGTTTGACCCAGGTGACGAAGCGACTTCCGATGATGTTGGGGTCAGAGAGTTCTACATTTTCCACTAGTACAAGGAATTATACTGGCCATTCTTTGGTTATCTCCTCCATATATTCATCACACATCTTATAATAATATAGCATCTCCTCATTACTTTCATCCTTGCGCGCAATGATGTAGATAATGTGTCGATCTGCGTGGAACTTTGCTAGTGGCCTGTACTGATGGAAAGTGTTGGGTGTCATTCATGGCAATGCTTCAATAGCATGCTTCAGCTATAAGTAGTAAGCATGGAAGACAACATTCAACTAGCACAACTTCTCCATATTATTTGTGTACCATAAGGTGGAGAACCTCACTGCCAATGGTTCTAAGGGTTCAACTTCCAAGAAGGTTGCTCCTTCTGGTATTTTCCAGGTGACAAATGTGATCAATACTAGAAGACAACTAAAATGAAACTCATATCCTTGATCTTGCGCTTCGTGACCATCCTTCTCCAACTCATTGATGAGGTAACTCACCCATTTCATTTGCATTCCTTCTATGCACTTTCTTGTGAGGTCTACTACAAATATAGTGACTTGTGTCAGATGGTTCTTTCTGACGAGGTTGCCCACTATAAGCTAAAAATCTAGGCACACTACACCATATTGGATGGAGGCTACCTTGTATCCTCTCTTTCCCTTTTCTACATCGCCATAATATTCTTTTATGTGTTGTGTCAGGGAGTGATCCGAAGTCTTCCTTGGGTAGAACTGCTAAGGTTCCGGTCCCTGCATGCTCAGTCCTGTAATGAGATGGATCAATGTCATATCCATAGTGACATGCCTATCAAGCCATAGGTACCCTCCATGGTAGCGCGACATGAGGATTTTAATGCAAGCGTTAACCTCTTGATGTCGACCGAAGTGGGGCATCTTCATTACATTCATGATCGTCGATTGCACGAGCTCCTTTATCCATGACTGTGATACTATGTGCAGCTTCTTCCTAGTCATCTTCATCAAATACCAATGTGGCGTGAGAATCGTGTAGTTCTTCTGGTCGTCGAGGTTGAAGTCGATGTTCTTTAGAGCTAGAATATGTCCTAATTGGGGTCCAACTATGCGTATCCCCTTAGGGAGGTACACGATGATTAGTGTGTACTCGAAATCTCGTTGGATGTTGTCACGGTTAACCACACCAGCCAAAGGCGGGATGTAGTCTAGCAAGACCGACGAGATCTTCTTCGTGTTAGCCAGATCATTGCAGTGTTTGCTTCGCTTCTTAGTCACGTTTTAGCTAGAACGACATGAATTCGAAGGGGATACTTGCAATCCCCCAGTCAACGATGCTTATATTCCTACGAACATGACTCTCTTAGCCATGAGATCCACGAGAATTTCCTCCACTGAATTTTTTAATATGCTATGTTCTCCCGACATTCCCACTCGTAATCAAATAAATCAGGTAGGCGAACAGACAAGTGAGGTAATCACACGGATGGAGAGGTCTAGAAAGAACAATGTGATGCAATGGGTTCTCTGCTAGCTTAGATAATCACGGTTGTAAAAAATTGGTCCTGACGCAACATCTGACGAGTTAAATAGGAAACGTTGTAACAGATTCCTCCAACGGGCAGGAATGCATCCATCAATGCACATTTGTCCGTTATGGCGCAGTCTTAATCGTACAATGGCGGTCTTTCTGTCAATAACTACATTTCTATCCTTTCTCGGGTGTTATTATAATGGTTGGGGCGCCTCCATCAGTAATATAGCTTCTCCATGTTGAAGTCCCATTCTACGTGGTTCTACTATTCCGATGAGGTTCAGGGCCTGTAAGTCTGCCTCCTATGAAGTCTCTACTAGAACTTCATGTAGTTTTTCTAACGTGGCTTTTTTCTTACTAAGCTTACTTTCCTTCTTTCCTATGATTTGAGTCTCTGGATTCCTCTTGCCATTCTTGTTCTTATCTTCTCTTAGCATAATAACTTTACACTATTGATGTTATTTCAAAGGGTTCAAAGGTAATACCTCTTCTCTTATTAACTCCAGTGTAGGTATTGTTATTTCTTGCATGGATAGGCCCTTCAAACCTTTTCCGATTCTTTTAACCTCGATAGATAATTATCTTTCCTTCTACTACTTCAACTCAACTTCTTGTTCTTCTATCAGTCGATCTATTCTTCTAGCTATGAGATCCCTTAGTTCTTTCTTTTTCTTTTCTGTAGCTTCCTCCTATGCTTTCCTTCTGATCTGATCCTTTTTGATCCAAATATTTCCTAAAAAAAGTGAAAAAGGGGTGTTGTTCTCAACAAAATTAATGACTTCAAATTCTTCTTCAGTCGATGTTTCATGAGAAATCATAGGTAAATTAGTACCTCTTCCACATAGGGTTATCATCTTTCCTTTAAACAAGACTATCCTTCCCAATGAAGGTATCATAGTAGGCTTTCCCAAAATTTCCCAAGTTCTTTCTAGCATAATATTCACGTGTGTTTCTTCATCCAATACACAGTCTATGTTGAAGTCTTCTATTCTTGTAACTATGTACTATTTTTCTTTCAGGATCTATGGTAAACTGATGTTTCTATGATCATTTGTTACTTCTTTTAATTGTACTAACATAGTCTCTCACTCATTTTCTGTATGATTCTTTAAGATATCCTTAGTCTCTTGACCTTCTTTATAGTTTTCTTGTCTCATGTTCATGTTTTAAACTTTAGAAATCATCCTTGGGCAATCCTCAACCTCATTACCAATAGATTTACAAGAAAGACAATTATGACTTGTACCAGGGAATTCCTTAGCAAGATGTCCGGACCTTCTACAATTATAACACAATGTTAATCCTCCCTTGTACTGCACACTGGGACCACAATGTTGGACCTGCAATCTGCAAAAAACAATTCCAGGTTCCTGCATCCACTTATTAGTCCAAAAATTATTTGTATGCATAGGAATAACACATATTTCTTTATTTTTATCAAGATTATTCAGATCAACTCTTTCTTCTAACTATGCCCTAGTTTTCAAACTAGCACAAAATCTATCAAAAATACCTAGATTCATACTTTCGAACCAAAAATTTCCACTTATCTTACCTTGACCAGAGAACAAAGCTTTAAGATCTTACCTGTTTTCTTTAGATAATGTTTCTTTCTTAGCATAGATCTTCGCAAGTCAAGTAGAATACTGAGCACTACAACATTAGATCTACAGAAAGATCTTTTTGTTTTCTTCAGTTCCCAATAATCACAGTTTTAGGTCCCAACAATGGAACCATTTGTTGGCACAGGGGTAGAACCAGGGTTCAACACTTCAACAATGCACCAAAAAAACCCTAACTACTGGCCCTTTCGGCAACACCTGTGAAGCAGATGAAGTCTCACTCGAGGTAGAGGCATGGGGGGTTGTAGGACTCAAGTGTCTACAACAAAGCTGGGACACAGATCTGTGATTACAACACTTAATAGAGAACTTAGAAAACAATATGCATTAGTTCTTAAATCTCATCCACATCGTAGATCAATCCCTTATTACAGATCAACGCAGTAACAATAAAGATTAAGTACTTTCCATCACTTAGCAGATACCATTAAATCATATCTATCATTCATTCACCATCAATAGGGCACTAAGCATCCATAGATCTATCTAAAAAATATAAAGATCAATGCGCTAACATGTGAACAACATAAAGAACATTCATAACATTGCACAAAGCACATAAAACACAGGATATACGTGGTCACCCCAGTGTGGGGATACATCCACCAATTTATTCTTCATCTTTATTAGTCTCCAATCTTCTTACATTCATCTGCTCCCATGCCCAAAGCCACAGAGCCCAACTTTGCACTGAACATGTGACCTACGCACAATGCACTAGATCCACCTTCCTCAAAATTAGGTCAAGGCACAAAGCCAACTCCTTAATAGCACAAATCCTTACACAAACTATCTTCACAAAGCACTTACAACTTCTTGCACTGAGCCAATATTAACCTATTATGCACATAGCCACTAGTACTTATGCACTAAGATGATTCTAGTAACTACTTCTTACATCGCTTAGCTACTTTTTTATACATTTACAAAAGGGCCTAAACATGGGTAAACCCATGGGCTGACATCCCATACCCATTACATAAACCATAATAACCTTTTTCTCGATCCACAAACCCGCAAAACAAGCAAGATCCCACGATCTCAGCTCTGCTTGGGCGCTCCATCTTCAACCAGCATGTCGAAGTCCCAAAAATGGTCAAACATGAACAATGTTTCCTCAAAACTTGGTCAAGGGACAACAATGATATTCAAATCTTGATCGCACAAATAAAGTAGTTATAAAATGAAAGGAAGACACACCAAGGAAAAATAGTGCAACTTATCAACAAAGGCTCATAAATCGACAAGGAAACAATCACTAATCTAGTTGAATTAGGGATATCCTAAAATGTTGAAGTACAAATGATGGATACAAAAACAATAGAAAACTGCAATGTCTCTACTAATAAAATTTCAATGATGAAAAGAGCAGTTCACTAGTGTATGAAGAAAATATAATACCATAGGTGAATCAAGAAATCTCTGAAATTATGATAAGGAAAGATCATGTTACAAGGACACCTTATCGACATGCTAATCATAAGAGTAGGTAATTTAAACAATCAATGTATCAACATTGCTCTGAACAAAGACAATATTTGCCCTATATTCTATAGAATATTAATTCCAATGCAATTTGGGATAAAAATAACAGTCGCTCATGGAATCAAAATACAAAAATTTCTTCCCAAGAACCTTAGTAATGCACATATCCACAAAGGATCGAACTATGGTGGACTGACCCTTAAAAAATTTTACACACTTAGAAGATCATACTGACTCATTTTTTCGACTATCAGAACATCAAGAATAGAGTATGATGTGAAAACATTACAAGAAAAAAGACATAACATTTTTATTCTTTCACGATAAAGTATCAATGAAGGAGGAGGTAATATGAGAAACATAAAGTACATATAATAATAATAATAATAATAATAATAATAATAA
>WSFP011572007.1:0-10731 GCA_009831015.1 Picea engelmannii
GTTCTATGAAACGTACGAATCCAAGTGACACATGGCACATCATACATGGGTCCACATCACCTTGGGTGATGTCAACGTGCCACGTCACCCCAGACTCATAGCCTTCCAAGCCCTTCGATCTCACGGTCAAGGTGCATCCACGTAACCCTTGGATCTATGGCCTTCGTTACTTTGTAACTTCGGCATTCGAGGAATTTGTTGTGTGGTTCCCCCCTTGCTCCCGGAGTGGTCATTGTCGGGTTGACCATGGCCTAGATCTAATGGTCAGGGGAGATCCTGAAGGGTCCCTAGATCTACAACCCTCGTCAATTCGCAGCTCCGACCTTCGGAGGTTTCGGTGCCATGGTCGCTCCTCTCTCCCGAAGCAAGACTCCATCAAAGTACTATACGTGAGCCCCTCTACTAGTTGATATGACGGGTAAGAGGGATTCTCAATGAACTCCCCAGATCCACGGCTCTCCTCACTTCCTAACTCCAATGTTTTCTATAACGTCTGTGTTCCCCCGAAGTAGGACTTCGTCGGACTTACCTCGGCGTAGATCCAACGGCCCAAGGGAATCTCGAATACCCTTAGATCTGTGGCTCGCATTACCTTGTGATTGATTAATGGATCAAGGTTTAACGGTGGGGCAGGTTTATCTGGCACAGTTAGGGAGACTGCTAGGCATCGATCAACCTCGTGGGTAACTGTAACAATCAGTTGTCTTTGGACGGTTTACAAATGGTAAGGTCGAAACACTCTGGAGCTCCGAACTCCTGGAGTTCCGAAGCTAGAAAGACTTAGCTCCTTTCGAGCCTAGCACAAGGTTCCCAGACCTTAATCACATGGGTCCTTCGAAAACTCTCATGGGCTACGCGCTAATCTCTTAGCCGTGAATTGGTTAAGGATACGGGCATGAGCCCTTGGTCACACGAGTGAAAGGTCTGAAGGAGGAAACCTCCTTCCATAGTGATTGAACTTAGTATTTCCACGAAGGTAGATTCTAGAGGTCGGCGGGACTTAAGCATCCCAATAAATCCTTCCTTGACACTCTTGAAGACTTACGTCTCGTAACTCTTCTAACTGCTAAGTTGAGGCAAGCAAAAGACCATTCAAAAGTACAGGTTCACAGAGAGACAATACATATTTCTACCTTAACCATTCAATATAGAACGCAGTCATAGACATATAAATATATTCAATCATCCTTTCAATTTCAATACACAAAGTATGAAAATACTTATCAAAAAAACTGAATTCATGGAGCGATTGTTGAAAGGGGTGCATGTTTCCACCCAACCATGGGCACAACCACTCCTAAACGGATTTTTCGTTAGCCACCCCCAAGCTAGACCATGATTCTATGAGAGAGACTCTTTCTTCTTACTCAGCAATAGTCAAAGACGGAGGTTACTCTCCTCCTCCCATGGGATCTTGGCCACCAGTTTTCTTTGTACCAAGCAAGGAGGTCTTCAAAAGTACTTCCACGGTCACTCGTCAGCCCCATTTATCATCTTGGAACGAAAACCCTGCGAACATCTCCTTGCACCCAGAACGAGTTTATTTCTCATTTCTTCTTCGAACCAGTGAGCTACAATTGCTCTTTTTTCTTTTCGAGATTGGTCTTTCGACTCTGCTTTTTCGTAGATCTGTCTTTGCCCATGAATTACCTCTTTTCTTGCCTTCCTCAGCAAGGTTTCGTGGGTTTGAATCCCCAACTCGTGGCCAGGTCTGGAATTCTTCTAGATGGGTACTCTGCCCCATCTTCTCATTAACTCTTAAGGAGGACTCTTCCAGCTACCAGCTTGACTGGTAATTCATTTTTGGGTCAGAGGATTGTTTTTGGTCTAATTCATTAAATCCAGTAAGGTACTAGTTTGGTGGGGATTCATCTCAACCATTTTTTGTTACCCTCACCATCTCTCTCACAGCACCATGGTCTATCTTGGCAAACCCTCCTTTCAACAGTTATGCAACACTTTCCATTTTCTATTTATAACATGAAATACATACATTACCTTTTATAACAAAAGGTTCATCAAATCCATCATTCACACATATTTAGTCTACCATAGTCTTTCGGAAAGTTATAGTTATATTTACAAACTGGGGAAATGGGGGTGTTAGAATCCCCTCCACCTTAAAGGAACATCATCATCAATGTTCTATTTGTCGATGTGATCTATATGTACAAAAGTAAACAAAAATGGGTATGCATGTTTCATGGAATCCTCCATTTCCCATGTAGCTTCATCTAGACCAAAGTGTTTCCACTGCACCATGACTTGTGCAATGGTTTTGTTCCTGAGTGGAGTTTCCTTCATGTCTATTATGTATTGTAGTACTGACAGGAGTTCTCCCTATGGTTCCACATGAATCACAAACCAATCAATTATATGGTTAGAATCATGTACATATTTCTTCAATAACGAAACATTGAAAACATTATGTGCCTTCACTGTGGGAGGAAGTGCTAGTGTTGTGAGTGGGAAATCCCTCTATGGACTAGCATCTAGGGTTAAATTATGCATGCAGAAAAGACCTAAAGAATCCTATTTTCTACCGTCGTCTCAAACCCAATCCCCATTATTATTAAGCAAATACGTAGTTTAAAAGTGAGTGTACCTTATTTCGGGCATTTGATATCGATCATTCTTCACACTTGATTGCTCCTTGATTGCAGCTCTCCTCTATGGCTGACCTGCATTCATACAAGATACACAACAAACTCTACATGTATTTGATCTAAATATTAATAGGTTAGAGATTCAAACATGTATGCAATAAACTATGAACACCTCATATGGCGGGACGGGAAAAATACTTCTTTATTACCAACTTTAATAAATCAACTTACAATGTCGACGCTGGCCACTACTCCACGAACCTAGTCCTGGGATCCTCTTCAACTGTCCTCCAACTTCTTTGCTCTTTATCTCTTCTTGCACAAGGATGGCTAAAGGGTTGGGACAAAGGGAATGTGAAAATAGGTATAGTTTCTTTACTATGATTCTCCTCTTCCAAATGGGACCCCTAACCCTTCTTTTATAGGCTAGAAGAAGCTAGGTATTTGGTCGAACCCTCGGCCATGCATGGCCGGAAGGTTTAGTTAACTGACCCAAAAATGTGTGTTACATCGACAACTTTCCTTTTTTCGTGCTTTTGTAGGTACACGTGGGTTGTTTTAGGTCAGCTAGCATGTACATGCGTCCAGTAATAGAGTAGGGCACGTGGGCCTTTATAAAAGAGGTTTTTAAGAAGAGTTGTTTAGGAGTTGTTCAGCAGTGTTTTGGAAAAGAAGGAATCCGAGATGGCCTGATGCCAGGTAAGCATGTCTGGTGCAAATTAGGGTTATAACAGCTAGCCTATATGCTACCGACCCCACTCTATCCAAGATTTCAAAGGGTCCACAATACCGAGGTGCCAGCTTGGCATAAGCTCCCATTTTCAAGGAGCTTCTCCTAGGTCTAACTCGGAGATACACATGATCCCATGTTTTGAACTCTCTAGGAGTCATATTTTTGTCTGCATATCTTTTCTGTCTATCCTGAGCCATGTTCAGATTCTTCTTTATTTGAACTATTTGGTGTTCCATTTCTTTCAACATATCTGGCCTGATTGTGATTTTGTCCACTGGGTTATCCCAGTTGATTGGAATCTTGCATTGTCTACCATAGAGGGCCTCAAATGGACTCATATTTAAGGACTCTTGATAGCCATTGTTGTAGGAAAAATCTAACAGTGGTAGGTAGTCTTCCCACTTCTTAGGTTGATGCATTTCATGCATCCTTAACATGTCTTCTAACGCTTAGTTATCCTCTTTGTCTATCCATCAGTTTGAAGGTGATATGTTATACTAAATAGCAATTTGGTTTCAAAACGAACAAACAGTGATCTCCAGAAGCTTGAAGTAAATTTTGTATCTCTGTCAGAGACGATCTCCTTAGGCATACCATGTAGTCTAAATATTTCTTTCATGAAAATACTAGCAATATCTATTGCCTTGCAAGTTGACTTGACAGGAACAAAGTGAGAATCATTGCTCAATTTGACCGCCACTACCATGATGGCGTCATTCTATTTGGTCGATTTTGGTAATCTTGTGATGAAATTCATGGAGATGGTTTCTCATTTTCATTTTGGGATTGTAGGGTCTGTAACAACTCTGCTAGATGTCGATGTTCTTCCTTAACTTGCTGACATTCTAGACATTTAGCTAAGTAATCAGCTATGTCCTTTTTCAGTCTAGGCCAATAAAATAGTTTCCTAGTGGTTGTGATCTTCTGATAACTAGGATGACCAGTATATGGTATTTTGTGTACTTCACCCATCATGAACCTCTTCAAGTCGTCACATTTTGGGATATACAACCTACCTTTATAAGTTAGTAGGCCATGATTTAACAATTGATAACCCTCATACCTCAGCCCCGTTGGCTCTTGCTGTAAGTATGATTTCACAGTCTTGAAAAGTCCATTTGTTTCTTGTGCATTTTTTACTCTTTCCTTGATGTCTGTTTCACAGGCGCTTACAGCTGCCAAGTGAATCACTCTCATACTTCTTTTAAGGGCATCAACCACCTTATTTTATTTTCCTTTGATATGTTTGATTTCAAAATCAAACTCACTAAGGACAACCATCCATCTAGATTGTCTAGCATTAAGTTTTGGTTGATCAAACAAATATCTCAACCCACTATGGTTTTTCATAAACAAAAATATCCTACCTATGAAGTAATGCCTCCACATTTTTAAAGCATGTACTATGGAAGCCAATTCTAGATCATGGGTCACATAACTGATTTCATGCTCATTCAATTTTCTGGATTCGTAGCAAATTACATGTTCTTCTTGCATAAGGATTCCTCTGAGTCCTTCCTTGCAGGCATCTGTACACACACGGAATTCCTTGTTTGGGTCTGCAATCTTTAGCACATGTGCATTGGTTAAAAGGTATTTCAACTCCTGGAATCTCTCTCCACATTCTTATGTCCAAAGGAATTTAACTCCCTTTTTCTGAAGGGAGGTGATTGGAAAACCAATCTTGGAAAATCCTTTTATGAACCTCCTATAGTATCCTGCGAGACCCATAAAGGATCTGATATCATAGACATCCTTTGGGGTAGGCCAATCTATAATGGCTTTGATATTTTCAGGGTCAATTGCCACTCCTTCAGAAATAACATGGCCTAAGTAATGGACTTGTTTCGGGAAAACGTCACACTTACTAAACTTAGGATGGAGTTGATGTTCTCTTAGTACTTGAAGCACTAGCTTGAGATGTTATTCATGCTCTTCCCTATTCTTGGAATAGATTAAGATATCATCAATGAAAACCAACATAAATTTTTCTAAGAACTTAATGAGTACATTATTCATTAAGCACATAAAAGTGGTCGATGCATTGGTTAGCCAAAATGGCACCACCACAAATTTATAGTGACCATATCTTGTCCTAAAGGTTTTTTTTTGGATGTCTTCATCCTTAATTTAGACTTGATGGTATCCATACCTCAATTCAATCTTGGAGAAAATTATAGCACCCCTTAATTGGTCGAACAAGTCATCGATCCTTGGCAAGGGATACTTATTCTTAATCGTCATCTTATTGAGTTTCCTATAGTCTATGCACAACCTAAGTGTTCCATCCTTCTTTTTCGCAAACAAGGTTGGTGCTACCCATGGAGACACACTAGGCCGAATGTATCCCTTTTCCATCATCTCCTTTAGTTGTAGTTTAAGCTCAACTAGCTCTGGTGTACTCATTCTATATGGTGTTCTAGACACTGGCACCACTCTTGGTGCAAGTTCTAATGAAAATTCAATATCTCTTCTTGGAGGTAGAACTAGTACCTCTTCTAGAAACACATCTCTATACTCTCTTAATATGGGATGGTCCTCTAGGCTTGGCTTGTTATCCTCATCAGATTCCAACACTTGTATTGCATACAAAGGACATCCTTTTCTGTAATACTTCTTCACTTGAAGGGATAATATTTGTCTCATTGAGACAGTATTTTGAATCCCTTGTATGGTTATCTTTCTCCCTTCTTCATCTTCACATTCCAAAGTTTTATTGTAACAGTCCAAATTCGTTTTATGCATAGCCAACCAATCCATGCCAATCAGCAGGTCATAAGATCCTAAAGGAAGTATGTTTAAGGTTGCTTGAGTGGGTAATACACTCATAATGAATTGGCATGCTGGTATGACCTTTGTTACTTTTGTTTTGGTTCTAGTGGCTAGTTGTACGAGCCATGATTTAACATGTTTAACTTGTTGCAATTTACATGTCTCAACAGCTTGAGAGGCAACATGAATCAAATTAGAACCAGGGTCAATTAAAATGGAAACTAGATGGTTGGAAATCATACCTTCCATCTCCACCACTAAAGCTTGGTGGTCATCTTGTCTATTATCCAATGCTGCATAAATCTATGGCATGCTCCTAGCCACGTCATTGATTGTGGTAGCCTCTTGGACGTTGTAGAACCTCCTATTGTTATGTTTCCTATATGGGCAGTCTCTTAGCATATGTTCTTCTCCAAAACCCCAACATTTCAAGGGTTCTCTCTTTGAGTTATCAGTCTTACTTGAGGCTGCTCCAAAGGGTTTATTTCCACTCTAAGAGGGGAAATTTTTCTGATATACACTTTTAGTAGGAAGGATCATCTTAGAACCTTTCCCATAGTTCTTAAATCTTGAGGGTTTAAACCCTTTTTTCTTGAATCCCGAACTACTTTGCTTCTTCTAGTCCTCACAAGGTTATGTCTTATTCTTGAATTGTTCATATCAATACCTTGCCTTCCGGATAGTGTCTTCTAAGGTCTTTGGCTCATCAAATTCAATTATGTCCCGGAAGGACTGAGGCAATCCACTAATAAATCGTTGCATCTTTACCTTTTCATCTTTGATGTAGGGCACATACCTTATTAGCTCAAGGAATTTGTTAATAAATTCATCTATTGTGAGTTGTCCCAACTTGAGTTCATATAACTCCTTGGTCTTCCCATCAAAGTATTTCTCTAACATATACTTCTTCTTGAAGTATTTCTCAAATTGTTTCCATGACAAGTCCTTCTCATGGATTCCTTTAACATTCCTAAGGTCCTCCCACCAAATGGAGGCCTTTCCATTGAGGTTAAAAATGGCTATCTGAACCTTTAAATTTTCATAGTAGTCATGGACTTTGAAGTACTTCTTCAAGCTAAGAATCCAAACTTCTGCTTCTTCCCCATTCTTAATTTCGCCATCGAAAGTGGGTGGTTTGGCTTTCTTGAACTCTTCAAGTTCACGGCTCTTGGAATGTTTCCTCTTCTTTCCTTTCCTCTGGGAATGTTGTAAATTCTAACCTTGTACAATATCTACTGCAAACTGATATTTAGAAAAGAACAGAAAAGATACAATGGCAAATACAAACATTACACAGATATTTTTCACCTGGAAACCCAAACCGGGAAAACCARCATATATTATATTGATACATTGTGTTACATTGTTTACAATACAATATACATATAGGAGCCAGCGGCATCCAAAACCCTAACCCAATGACCTGGATTAGTCCAAAACCCTAATTCCTTAACCGAAAATAGAAAACCATCGGCAAAAAACCATGTGCCGAAAAACCACCTAATATCATGTGGTCCCGGAAATATGTCGTCCCGGAAATATTTCGGCCCGGCGAAAATATGTCGGCCAAAAAAAATTTTTTCGGGGGCGCTGCCCCCGATCCCCCTGCGCGCCCGACGCAGGTGCTCGGACACTACTACTCATACAAAGAATATAACACATACCCAACAAATGTGAACTAATTTTTCTACTAGAAAACTCATTGGAGTTATCAGTTTCCTCACCAGAGGATTATTTCGATGTGTGTCTCTTGGCTCCATGTTGGGCCTTCTTTAAGGTGCTCCTTTTGGTGTGGCCACTTTCAAGACCATGCTTTCATATCTCAGGTGGACTCTGGGTTTTCTTTGTATGATGTATGTCCACATGACTGGCTGTTAGTCCATGTTGCAGCTACCTTTGTATATATGATAAGCTTTGCAGTAGGACTGCATTAATTTCAGTTTGTTTTTCCTGCTCTTTTATCAGCCTTTCATTGTCATCCTTACAACTCTGTAATTCAGCCATGAGGCTTCTTACAGTTTCATCCAAATATGGAGGGGTTTCCACCACCCTCCTTTCATCATATTCTTCCTCTCTATTGTGGGAGATTTCCCCCAATTCATGGTGTGTCACCATCCTTTATGTTGTAGTTTTCCCAGGGTCCACTGACAGTTTGAGTGTTGATAAAACATTGTCTGTTAGTTAATGACCTACTAGTTTATGAATAACACACAGTTCACATTTTTTTCAAAACATATACAACAGCATAAAGTTTTATTCCTCTCTCCAATGGAGGTTTAACTAAGCCTCTTAGGAATGGGTTAAGATAGGGTGTCACCCCTAAAAGTTCTCCAATAAGATTTTTTTCAAGCGACTCGTTCATGAGCCCAAGCAGGCCAAGTGTTGTAACCACACTCTGATACCAATTTGTAACACACCTGAACCCTAAGTACCCTTTCTAGGGATCGGGAATCAAAATTTTTCTTACTTTAGTCGTCTCGAATCATCTCTTTGAGATCTTCATTCTCTTCTACTCAACAATATCTCTCTAATGACTATTACTAGTCTCAAAACTGAGCTCTGGATTTCAAGTTATGGCCTCCCAAAGTTCTTCAGTCATTATCAGACATGGGCCATGTGGCTTCCACGTGGCTCCACCTCATTCATACCATCCCCAAGTTCCTACATCCATGGGGAAGGTTCATCCACCATCCAATCCAATGGCAAGACATGGTCTTCATTTAACACATGAACTAGAGGGAAGTTCAACGTTCAACGCTTCGGTGTTGAACATCCCTTCTCCTTTCTACACGCCTATCCTCTAGAGTCTTGAATTCCCAAAGGAGCCTAGAATCTTGCCATGTGGCTCCAACCTTTGGGTCTTTCGGCTTATCCTTGATACTGCACCCGAAACCCCTGAAGTACCGAAGTCCCGAAATCCTGAAGGGTCCACCCTCGCACGTGGTGATGTACTAGACATAGAGGTAAGGACAGGTGGGTCCCACATACTCCACCCACCAAATGGACCAAGTGAGTGGATGTTAGGGTGACACACGGCAATGCAGAGATGACACGCGACCCTTACAATGGGAGACACATGTCACATTTTAATGGGAACATAGGGTCTGTGAAACATACAAATTGAAGTGACACGTGGCACGTTAGACATGGGTCCACATCATCTTGGGTGACATCAGTGTGCCATGTCACCCCAGACTCATATCCTTCCAAGCCCTTTGATATCATGGTCAAGGTGTGTCCACGTAACCCCTGAATCTATAGCCTCAGTTACTTCGTAACTTTGACATTTGGGGAATTTTCGTTATGGTTCCCTCCTTTCTCCTAGAGTGGTCAACATCGGGTTGACCATGGCCTAGATCTAATGGTTAGGGGAGATCCCGAAGGGTCCCTATATCTACGGCCCTCATCACTTCACAAATCCGACCTTCAGAGGTTTCGACATCATGGTTGCTCTTCTCTCCCAAAGAAGGACTTTGTTGAAGTATCGTATGCGGGCCCCTCTACTAGTTGATCAGATAGGTAAGAGGGATTCTGAACGAAATCCCTAGATCCATGACTCTCCTCAATTTGAAACTCTGATGTTTGGGGAGTTTGGTTCTGTAAAATCTCTGTTCCCCCGAAGTAGGACTTCGTTGGACTTACATCAACATAGATCCAACGACCGAGGGGACACCTAACTACCCTCGGATTTGTGGCTCGCATTACCTCATGATTGATGAATGGATCAAGGTTTAACGGTGGGACAATTCTATCTGCCATGGTTAGGGAGACCGCCAGGCGTCGATCAACCTCGTAGGTAACTGTAACAATCAGTATTGTTCAACCGATTTACAAATGGTAAGGTCAAAACACTTTGGAGCTCTAAACTCCCAGAGTTTCGAAGATATAAATACTTAGCTCCTTTCGGACCTAGTGCAGGGTTCCCTGACCTTAATCAAATGGGTCCTTCAAAAACTCCCATGGGCTATGTGCTAATTTATTAGCCATGTATTATTTAAGGATACGAGCATGATCCCTTAGTTACACGAGTGAAAGGTCTGAAGGTGGCTCCCTCCTTCCATAGGGTTTGAAATTAGTATTTCCACGAAGGAATATTCTAGAGGTCAACAGGACTTAAGCATCCCCTTGAATCCTTCCGCGACACTCTTTCATATTTGCGGCCCATAACTCTTCTAACTGTTAAGCCGAGGCAAGCAGAAGACCATTCAAAAGCATGGGTTCACATAGAGACAATACATATTTCTACCTTAATCATTCAATACAAAACTCAGTCATAGACATATAAATATATTTAATCATCCTTTCCATTTCAATACACAGATTATGAAAATACTTATCAGAAAACCAGAATTCGTGAAGAAACTTGATCCAGGTTGATATTGGTGGTCATCCACCTATTCCAACTGGCTCCTCTTGTCAGTTTTTAGTTCAACACCTTCTTCTGTACTTGTTTGTAATTGTGGATTCTACACTTTTGGGGCTATCTGAAGCCCTACAAATATTCCAGGTGGATACTAGTGGCCTCTCACCTAATCCAACTGGCTTATTTTGTATGTTTCATGTCAGCGCATATTGTTGTACTTCTAGGGCCATTTTGGAGCCCTAAACAGTGTTTTTATG
>WSFP011572008.1:0-10731 GCA_009831015.1 Picea engelmannii
CCATCCTTTATGGACCTGGTACTTCCTAGAAACCTTGTACAAATGTATGCAATTGGCCTTACTATAACTCCTGTACATACACAATTATTCCCATTGCAACCTACATACATATGCTATCGTTTCCACTGCAACCCGTGTACACTTTCGTATGATTCACTTTATTTATATGCCTCTTTCTTTCTCCCACACGTGTAATGTTCTTTTCCCTTCCAACAATAGAAAATAGAGATTCCTCAACCATAGGCCATGTTGAAATACTGAGAGGGGGGGTGAATCAGTATGAGAACTTTTACCACTTTTAATCATAATATATAAACTTCAACTTAATAATTAGTATAGAATCAATATAACATAAATATATTATCAGTATATCATTAGCATATAAACATAAGCAACATCACATCAAAATCACATGAAGTACATAGTACACTAGAATTTATATGGAAAGCCAAATTGGAGAAAACCACATAATGCTTTCTTATATATCAAATAATACACTCATTGGAAGAACCAACATCCCAATTCTCCAATTGCAACTAGAAGGAGGCTACAACCCCCTATTTATAGGCTCCAACTTGAAGGAAGTTTCAACTCCATGACTTATCTGGATCCAACCAGAAGGAGGCTAGAACCCACTTATTCTCAAGCTCCAGCTTAAAGGGAGATACAACTTCCTGAATTCTTTGGCTACAACCAGAATGAGGCTACAACCCACTGATTCACAAGATCCAACTTGAAGGAATCTCCAACTCATTGTGTTATATGGAACAAACTGGAAGGAGGCTACAAGCCTCTTTCCTTTCCTCATCCTGCCACCCTAAAATATAAGTGTAGACCAACTATCCGTACCAAACTCACTACCAATGTCACTCCCACTGTCACTGTAACTACCACTGTCACATAAACCTATAACCAATCAACCTCTCACTGTATCCAACCTATCACTATCACCAACTTGTCACTGTCAACCTTTCATTGTATCCAACCTATCACATCAACCTATGACTATCAACCTATCACATTAACCTATCACTGTCAACCAATCACATCAACCTGTCCTACCTGTCAATATCACTGATACTCAACCATATCCTCTCACATGGATCATATACCAAAGACACCTCTCAAGTAGATGTACAACCTCACCAAGACATGCCTCTATAGAACATGTAACAAGATCACCAACATACCATCACAAGATATGTGTTTGAACCATGTACCAAATCATGTACTATGACATCAACATGTACCATACCAAACATCAATCATGTACCACAACAAGTGCATCAACCATGCACCAACACCTATACCAAGTCATGCATAAACATTGCACCAAAACCTATACCAAACTATTCATCAACCATGCACCATAACCTACTCCAAACCATGCATCAACGATGAACCATAACCTGTACCATATCCCTCAACCATCAACCATTTACATAAGCACCATACCAAGTACCAATCCTATACCATACCATCTATCAACCATGTACATCAACACCTCTACCATGCCATGTACCAACAATGCATCTCAACCATATACTCAATCATGCCATACACCATGTACTATATAATATATCAAGAAAGTATAATCAATGGTGTACCTCAACAAAGTACCAAACAACCAATATCATATACCAAGTATATGCATCAAGCATGTGCCAATCCCTCAACAATATACCAACGACCTGCCTAAAACATACACCATAATATCATCAACATTTAAACCTCAAAACATGCATATAAAAATACATGTAAATATATAATAGACCTGCAGACCTTCCTCAACTTCAACAACAAGAGAATAACATCTTCATCAATATTTACCTTAGTATCACGGGACTAGTTTTTGGATATGTTAAAACCATAACTTTCAACAAGCATAACTCTCTACCTGTAATGAATAAAGTTTTGAAACTTGTACCCAATATTATTCAATATATTCTCTGCAATTCCTCCAAGTTTCACTTCTTGTAAAATCCTAAAGAAGACATTATAGAAACAATGATAGGCTTTGTTGAATTTTGTCTTATTCTAGAGAGAAATCTTGTAGAGCATGACACATGGGAAATATTTGATATCTAGATCTGAAAATCATAAAAAACCACAAGAAGTAATTTACTCTATCCAATTCATTTGGTCTCACTAAATTTTTATCGTCTATGAAGAAGTTATGACTGTTTTACATGAAACACCTATTTGAGACTAGTTTCAAGACTAGCCAAAACCTCTATTTTCCACAGCGTCTATCTGCACAAATACAATGATAAATAAGCTGAAATTTCTACAAAAGGTAACTTGATATGTCTTCTCTATAGCCTACACTTTTTTATGTCTAAATCATTCTATAAATAAAGGTATAGTGAAAATGGTAAGATGGCCTATAAATAACATACCTTAGAATACATCACCGCAAGACTTTATCCTCCCTTGTAAATTTACCCTTCTTCACTTTGTCTTCCCTATGAAATTATCCTTAGATCTCCTTGGTTACCTCATATAAGAATCAGTTACTCACATAGAATATATTCAATAGAATATGTGTGTGAATGTACTTATGAGTGACTTCTTGAGGTGTATATATACGTTTTCTAATTAACCTCTTTCCTTAAATTTAGGCCTTCTTGAACTTTCTTGTTACAACCACTTTACTCTTTCATTAATGAATTGAAATAAATTAGGGGATTCTTAACCCATATTTTGGGCTTCCATATGGGATTCTTAACCTATCTTTGGGGCTTCCAACTTCATGACCTCATAACTCCTCAACCATGAGGAACCACGTGGCATACCACCTATCATTGAAAATGACATGACAATGACTATCCATCCATGAGTTTCTTACCTAAATGTACATTGTCCTTTATGTCCATATTCATCAACCAACTTTAGGTACCATAACCATACCTTATGTGATTCATCTAGACTTCATCAAATGCAACCATCGAATCTATTGAAATCAACCACTCCATCAATGACAATTAATGCACCTTCAATATAAACCACATATATAGGGATTATGAGCTTCTCCAAGGGTTGACCTCAATATCCAAGATTTGACATCAATGAAAAACAACAGTACAAACCAACTGTCAAACAATATCTCCCTTTGGCATTGATGGAAACATTGATGCTCCAACACGCATGCTCCCCATGTGACCATTTCTCCTCAATAATGTTTCTTAGTCTCCCCCTTTCACATCAATAGAAAAGGGTCTCTCTCCTTGGGGATTCTCCCCTTATATTCATGCATTTATTCTTTATCTTTGTTTCCATTCTTTTTTTTCTATCTCTTCTCTTTTTTCATCATCAAAAAAAGGAAAACTCCCCCGATCAGTATGTTTCCAACCTTTCTTTCCTGATCTCTTTCTCTAATGATTTCTCTTCCCTTTACTTCTCTATAGGATATTGTGTTTATCAATGTAGGGATGTATGTAATTTTTTCCTTTCCTCTCTTCCATTGCTTGCTAATTTTCCAATGGTTCTTCCTCTTGTAACTCTCTGATATATAAAAAAAAACATTCAAAATTTGTTGACTTCAAATGATCTATCATGACTATATTGTTCAATAATGATTTTATTATGATGATTTATCTTCATAATAAAATCAGATTTTATTATGATGATTTATCTTCATAATAAAATCATTGTTGAACAATATAGTCATTGTTGGACTCTCGTTTTGTCATATTTTCCGCCATACAAATACACTCATCATTACACCTTCTCCCCCCATTTCGTCAATAATATATCCCTAATTACAACATAAACCTCCATTATCTCTTGTTATTTATCTTATGTGGTTAATACATAATTTTCCATATTTTTAGTGATTAAAAGGATGATTATACAACAGTTTTGTTGATGATGGTTTAATATTTTGTTTCTATCTCCAAACAATATGTTCTCACACTATTCCTGCACTAAAAGTCATATGGTACCAAAAAGTTCCAGAGCCATCCGATACCTGCACATTCATCTAGTACTCACACTCCATGTCATATGGTAATCATAATTCATATCATATGGTGCCAGAGTTTTCCATAAACCATCTGGTACTATAATGTTCTAGGTCATCTAGTACCCACATCAACAACCATCCGATAGTTGATAATAGTTGAAAATTTGGAATGCTTTTAGAGGAAACTCGGGGACATGGGTTTTGTTTAGAATGACATCGACATGCATATAGATGTGCCCAAAATAACCTAGATCACATGTGTGGACCTCCATATTAAGGGGAATGATTCTGCAAAAATTAGTAAAAATCTCAAACAACCAACTTGCACCTCGATTTCCATGCAGATGGTATATCATATATATTAAAGTTACGATATGGGTTTTGTCTAGAATGTGGAAAATTGAGTAATACAAGGTCATTTTTTCAAAAATAATTTTTTTTTGGAATATATGGGTAGATCTCTAACTCAAATCTACAAAAAATGATGAAAAACCCAGATTTTTGTGATTTCATTCCAAAAATTGTAAAATTGGTTTTAACCAAAATCTGAGTTGGGGAATTCAGTTTTATTGATTCCTCCATAGATTGCATGTATAAATAATCCTCATAGGGATATGAGAAAGATCCATTATCATTATGGGAATTCTTTTGTAATGGATATTAGGGTGTCATCATGACAATGCCAAGATTCTAAGAGACTTTTAATTTTCCGAATTTGATGAAATGAATGAGATGATGTTCATGTACATGGTGTAGATCATTCTTTACTATTGTAGATCTCTTCCACAGTGCAGAATAAGTTTGGAGGGCCCCCATCCTTTGGTATTCACTATTTATGTTTTTCTTTAGATTAGTGTTATACATTTCTGTTTGTAGATTTCAATTCTAGTTTTTGTTTTGATTTCATCTCACATAATTGGAATTTTATTTTGTAGGTTAGTTTTCCTATTGTGACATGTTTAATTGAGAAAATTATTCTCATATTGGTACACCTATGTTTAAAAAATATCATTATAATTTACTAAGTCCATGCATTATTTAAAATTGCATTTTGTTCCTACACTCAACATCCTGCACCAGTGCACTCAACATCCTGCACCAGTGCACTCAACATTCTTGCACTACACTCTGTTTCTGTACTATGTTTATACACTGCACTATGTTCCTGCATTGCATTATGTCCATGCACTTTGTTCCTGCACTGCATTATGTTCCCGCACTATACTTTGTTCCTGCACTCCACGTTTTATTTCTGAGTTTTTTTTTGTGCACTTCTTGACCTAGATCTCTAACTGCACTTTCCATTCTTCAGTGTATATTTTTTACGGAAATTCATTTGTATAGTTTGAATCTTAATTTCATTGCTCGATTGTTTGGTTTTTTTTTATTTAGCTAGTTTTCTTTAATTTGGTTTTCTAGTAGTTTAATTCCCTTTTATTTCCTGTGTTGGAGTTATTACCAAGGTGTTATTTTATTTCCAATCACTTGAATTCATTTCTATTTTCTTGTTTATTTTATTGCATTTAAGTGTGGATCTACTATAGGAAATACTCATTGAAGGACAATAAACTTAAGCAGTATAATCATAATTAATCACATGAGAATCACCTGAGTGCATCAAATATTATGATCTAGGCCTTTATAGAACTAATTTATTCATGTGTCCCAGTGTTGAATCCTTAGTGTTTACCTCTTGTAGTTTACATTTAAATTTTGTATTGTGGATTTGAATTTTTTTTGTCTGATTTAGATTAAGCTAGACTAGGCTTCTATCCTACAATTCATGTGCTTGCACCTCGAGGATTAAGAGCCCCGGTTGATAATTTAATGTGGGAATTAATAGTTCATATATTTATGCCCACATTTTTGGCATCATTTCCGAGGAGGTGCTAAAGGGATGAGAGCATACGTAGGTTTCTTTTATTTCTCCAAAGCCTTGATTGTTCCTTTCATGCAAGTGTGTTTCTTTTCATGCAAGTGTGTTTATTTTCATGCAAGTGTGTTTTGATTTTAATGATGATCTAAGGGTAGAGATAAGATGGTAAGCTGTGAGGGAGGATCCCACACAACCACTTTAGTGGGGTTGCTCCAAAGTTAGGTTGTCTTCTTCCTTTTGATAGTTATAATTTTTGTTTTATTAGTTTTTTTTTATATATGAGAACAAAGGCTAACTTGTATGTACACGTAACTTGGTGACAACAGGGTCATAGTAGCATGGTGGGACTTTGAGTATATAATTGGTTTGCTTACATTTTTGTTTATTTTTCTTCCTTTTGTTTCTTTAGGATTTTTAAAAAAATTTAGGGCACTGTAAGAACCTCCCTCTACACTAATCCATGTGTGAAATAGGACCCATCAACCAACAACAAGGACTCGAAGATGATAAATAATTTGGAATAACTCTCTACATCCTAGAAATTGTTGGGATATCAATATCGACCTCGCAAAAAGAAAAAATCTTGATGGCAGTCAGGAATTTAAATGTCAGTCCACATCCACAAGAAGATCTAGAATTCTCCTTTGATTCCCTTTTCCAATCTATCGAAGAGAGAAACGAATCATGGAACACATTTGATGGAGATCCACCATTAAAACTTGTGATCGAGGATTTTTCGATATGCCTTTATGAAGATCATACATTCACTAATGAGACTCGTTATTCGAAAGAATATGATATTGCTAACATGATAGAGGGAGACATGCAGAGTGGTCTAAATGAGGAAGTGAACCAATGATCCAAAAAGGATCCAAAGAAGACTAAGAATTACTCACAATTCACATAAGCAACTTAGGAAGCTTTGAATGGCCTCAACAGATAGAGAAAGGAAAAAATTAAAAGTCTTCAAAGCTCATTGAAATTGGCATCATCGCAAAGAGAACATCATAATATTTCCAACAACGTAAATGGCTCGTCAAACAGAGTTACGAATCAAAAGATATTTGTGGTCAAAGTTTTGGTCAACTTAGCCCAGTGAGCAAGGATGAGTTAACATTTGTATTGCTGAGGTCAACATTAGTACAGATGATGTCATCATCTGTACAATGTATGTGGCACACACACATGGTGACAGGTTTCATGATGACATCAACATAGTGATGTGGCAGCACCAAAGGCTGCCATCTGTCACTAATTTTTGTAATTTTCCGATCAAATACATGGATGAATGTGAAGGTGCCACATGGAAGCTCGTACAACTAGCTGGTAGGTGACGTGGCAGGATGATGTGGCAGGATGACATGGGAGGCCTACATAGCAGAGGTGATGTGGATGTTTTTGCAATGTGGTGATGTGGGCTAATGAAAGGATCCCACATGGCCTAGTCATGATACCATCTGAATTAATGCACTAGCGAGGTGATGGTCGACTGTGTAATGGACACAAATGACTGATTTAGACCAGACAAAAAATGCTAATGGATGGAAGCGCTAGGTAATTTGACCATACATTAATGCTATGAAAGATTCATGGAAGAAAAATGTTTGATTTTTCACATGTTTCACCTATTGATCAAATAGCCATTAAATCTTGTACGTAGAATAGGTGAAAGGTGGAACATCTTTTGAAATTCCTAGACTAAGTAGTGGTATATCACTATGAGGAAATATTTTAGACATGTTGCAAGAGATCATCTTGAAACTTGGGAAGAACTCTTGGATTAAATTTCAAAACTACTAATAAAAAGTTGCAATTAACATCAAATACATACTTACTAATGAAGGTAAAATTACACTTGGAATATAGTTGGGATGTTAGCATGTAGGCCTTAGTTGTAAGGTGATGATTTTTCCTTGTTTAAAATTTTAGGGAAGGACTCATGAACGAGATAGGTTTAGTCATATAAAAAATGTCTATGTAATATTTGGTTTTTGACAAAGTAACTATATATATAATTAAGAATTTCCTATTATTTTCAATAAGAAGTCTATAAGAAACTTAAAGGGAAATTGTATAAGGTTATAGTTATATAGGATGACTTAAAAACAAGATTTTTTTTTTTTTTTTTGTATTTTCAAATATTAGGTAAATATCTAAGTAGATGTATTATAGGGGCTTTCAACAAGAGGTATAGTAATATTTCACTTAGGGATTGGGTGTAGATGGGGTTAAGGGTGGGTTATGGGTTGTATCCTAGGGTTATATGGAGTTACGGGGGTCTAGATCATGGTATAGCTCTAGATATAGGTCATGGTCTATGTCTGGCCATAATAAATGGTATAGGTATAGGTCATGGTTTAGTTCATGGTATAGGTCTAGGTCATGGTCATGGCCATGGTCTAGGTATAACTCTAGGTCTTTCCATGACTTGCAATGTTTAGGTCTAGGTATAGGTCAAGGTCATGTATTGCCATGAGATGTCTACCAAACTTGCTAGAGTGTGTGAGAGAGAGAGATGCATCCCCCCTACTCTCTCGTAGGGTTGTGCAACCTCCCGGTCTTGGATTTTCGATTCTAGAGTCGAGTGACTCTATGGTTTCCTTCTATGACTAAACAAAGACCCTTTCATCTTCTTGTTGTAGGTTTTAATGGCACCCACAACCCTCCCTTTCGCTCTCTTGCAAAATATTAGAGTGTCGGGAGTTAGATCCTTTTTTCTAATAATCTCCCTCTTGATGTGACCTCAGTGATGACCACGCGATTACGGGTGTGGATACAAGAGGTTTGAAGTCAAACTACTTTTGGGCCTGCAATCCTCCTCAAGACTCCACGTGTCCTCCTAACGAAACAATGGTTCAGATTGCGGTCCACCCTCAATATTTTAAACTCCAAGCAAATCTTGTGCCCACAATGTTACGGGATCATGGATCTCACAATCTTGACGATACTGTATGATATGATGGTTCAGATATGCACCCTTTGAATCTACAAACTAGATCTACCCCTCCATCAATCAACAACTTCGATCTCCTTCGCAACTCTAGACTTCGGGGTTTTGAAATCTCAAACCCAACCTTCTTCCCGAACTCACAATCCGCTGACACCTCTCCTTCTCAATCAATAGTTCTTCTCCCACTTCAGATGTTTGAACTTTCAAATCATACCAACAGTCCTACGACCCTCTTCACAATTGACGGTAGAGATCTCCTTTCAGTCTCTGGAATTTTGAGATATCAAATATCAAACTTCTTTTTCGCAATGGTTGTTACCCAGAGTATGTGATCCACTAACACGTGTCCTCCTGATCTAATGATCAAGAATTTCTTTGGGTATTTACCTGGAGCTCATAGATGTGTTCCATGTATCCTCTAAATCCAACAACTATGAAGCACTTTGGGACCTTACCTGAAGTTCACTAATTCATGCCATTTCTCCCTTACATCTCATGGGCCATATTTTACTTCAGGTCTTTGAGTCTTTGCACTTTTGCAATCTCAGATCTCAAATTGAAAAATCACTTCAACTTTCTCGGAGCTCATGATATGTTGACAAGTGTACACTTATATATCGACGCCTCTCAAACCTTTGAATCTTCGGGTTTTGGGTATTTCAACACTTCGACCTTTGCCTTCCTCTGGATCATGCGACCTATCGATGCATGTCCTCCTGAATCCAATGGTCTAGATTTTCTTCGGCCCTTCGGATCTCCATGCTTCGAAAATATCAAAGTTAAAACTTGCCTCCTCCCGGACTCACGATATCCGATAGCTTAGATTTACTTGGGAAATTCGACGTTTGGGGTTTGCCCCGAACAATCTGACAGTTCATATTTGTTCTTATTGATGGGGTGGCTAAGATTCTATTTAAGATCTCCGACTCTTCGGGCTCCAAAAATATGAGTTCTCAACTCTTGTGAGTTTTCTCTCTCCCCTGTGTGCGAAGCTCGAAGGATTTTTCACTTCACTCTGATCAAATGAATATTTATCATTTTCACAGTGATTCAATGGCCACTGTCACTCCTCCTTTCGAGCTTCTGATTTCTTTGTGAATTAGAAGATTTTCTAAGTGTTCAAAGGTTTCAAACCTTTTCTCCTCCTACAAGTTCGACTATCGACTGTCTCTAACACTTTATGGAAAGTGATATCCCTTCTGATATTCATCCTTGAAAGGATTTTAATTCACCATGCACACCTTGAGTTCTTGGGATTTCGATAACTCAGATCGAAGGAATTCTTGAAAATAAATTCTTCTCACCCACCTGGCATTACTCTGGTTCAGGTTCTTCAACACTTGGTCGTTTCATGATGCTATGCACACCTTGCTCCAAGTCTAAGTTCCATTTGTTTTGTCTCTCAAATTCTCTAATCCACTCTAAGACTCAGTTGACGCACTCCTTGCATTCGAGATTCACACCTTGCATACGATTTCTAGAAGAGAAACAACTGAAACTCATCCAACTTCGTCACGAACTCATACAGTCAACCTCTCGAACAATTATACATGAACAAAAATGAAAATAACCAAACACACAAAATATCACAATCATTTAATCACACGTTAAATGAACACAGTCCAAGGGTTTGGGACAATTATGCATGTTCTATTCATTCATAAAAACAAATTATATAATGTTTCTTCTACTCTACTTTGTTCTACTGAGCCCTCTGATCTCTTACAATACTCATACATTTTGATCTATTACAATGCAACAATAAAATATCTAAGGACTGGCTCCACGAGCTCTTTCATCCTGTCTGAAACCTATCCTATCAAACTCTTAGAGGTTACCTACTCTGTCCTATTACAATAACTAATAGTTATTGCATGATAAGAGTCAACACTCAATATCTGCAATCCCTTATAGTCCTTCATGACTTTACAAACAAGTTAC
>WSFP011572009.1:0-10731 GCA_009831015.1 Picea engelmannii
TCGTGCATTAGAGAGAACAAATTGTATGGCAAGTTGTCAAAGTGTTATTTTTTCCAGAAAGAGATTCACTATTTAGGTCATATCATTTCCGGTGAAGGAATCTCCGTGGACCCAGAAAAGGTAAAGGCCATTATGGAATGGCCAGTGACGAAAAAATCTCATGAGATGAGAAGCTTCATGGGGATAATAGATTATTATCGGAGGTTTGTGAAAGGGTTCTCTAAGATAGCGAAACCCATCACCACATTGCAGCGCAAGGGGGTCAGGTTTGAATGGACAGAGGAATGTGATACTGCATTCATTGAGATTAATAGGTTACTAACCAGTGTGCCAATTCTAAGAGTGTCGTATATGGAAAAAGACTTCATAGTTTTCACAGATTCCTCAAAGAAAGGATTGGGGGCCGTGCGAATGCAGGATGGGGAAGTGATAACCTATGCATCAAGAAATTTTAAGCAACATGAGGAGCTTTACACTACACATGATTTAGAGTTGGAAACTATAATGCTAGCTTTGAAACTTCGGAGGCACTATCTAGTGGGGCAAAGCTTTGATCTTTGTTATCACACAATTTGTACTTTGATCAAATGAAAGGTTAATGGAAAAGAAAATTGGCGTAACAAATGTTATCCTATCACTGTCACCTCAACAGGATGACTTTTTCTATTTAGGGTTGATGGCCCAGGGGAGATGTCCCTGGTGACCTGGGGGTTTGAGAAGGCAAGGTTAAGATGTCTTACAAAAATTTCCCCTCTCACAAGTCACACTAATCAGAAATTCCCGGGGTTTTAACCAATGAAGTAGTGAAGTATCAAGATGTACCTGCCCAAAACAAAGAAACATGAAAATATATCTTTCACAAGTACAACTTGTTGTTAGTACTTCATAAAACCACATACTTTATCAATAAAAGAAATGACTGATATAATGGTGAAGCAAATAGAAATTTGTAGCAACAATATTTACAAGACAATAACATCACAATACGTGCCTTAAAATGGCTTCAAAATGACCAAGAATAATCACTTATTAACATCAAAATACTAGCATTTGTCAGAAGCAAGTAAGGTAGTGCATTAATCAACAATGATCCAAAATATGGTTGTAGCTTAATTTAGTAACAATAGCAACACAATTAGTAGATTAGGCTATTCTAATGTTAGGAGTGGTTAGTAGAGAGCTTGAAGTATAGGTTTTGATAGTTTTTTTTGTCAATCACTCAATAACAAGTCTTATATTAGTGCCTTTAGGGTAAATGGAGTCTTTTAAGTAGCATCCAATCTTGAAGGAAAAGAGGATAATAAGATAACCAAATACAAGAGAGGTCAATAGTTGAAGTATTTGTAACCCAAGGCTTCAACTACCAAACCCTAGGGGGAAAATAGCTACTAGGGTGTAGGTAACCCTAGGCCCTAGTAGTTCTCCTCATTCTTTAGCTCAAGGATGAAGTAATGATGGCTTAGATGAAGAAAAAAGTTCTAGGGTGTTGCAATGGAAAGGACCTTAGCAAAAGCTTCAAGAAAATCGGCTTCTTGGCAAAATCTAGTAGGTGAAAGCTATTAAGGCAAGGACAATAACATGTGCTTAGCCTCCTAGGGTTTTATGCTAGAAATTTCATAATCTTAATGTAAATGAAAGATAAACATAACTATAACCATTCAATGAAGAAGAATTGCAGAAATCTTATTTACATTCATCAAGAATCATCAAGCCAATACCCTAGTTGAACACTTCCACACTTCCACCAAGACAATTGCCAAAATAATCCAAAATAAGCCTCCTTCAACAAGTGCACACTAAATTTCAGTCATCTAACCCCAAATAAGGCACAAATTTCAGACCTCACCAAGTGTGAGTGAAAGATGATGAAAAATACAAGGGCAAAAACCCTTATTTATACAGTTTTAATGACCAAAATTAGGTCAAAAAGGTTGACATGACCTGTTTACATGTAATATCCAATTTTTACATTAACTGACATAATAAAACCCTAAATCAAGTAGAAAAGGTGACGTCATTCCCTTTTAGGGTGACGTTAGGCCTTTTTAGGGCAACGTTGGCCTCCAAGAGAAAAACGTTAGGCCTCCTAAAGCCTTTGGATCAAATCATACGTGCCACTTGGCACACAACTGCCTCCAAAGTGTCCAAAATGTTGGGTGATGTCATGGGTCACATGGGTGACGTCAAGGGACCTCCAAGGCCTACATTATAATGAGAAGGGAAATACCCCTATGGGTCCAGGCCTTCCGGACTATTTCTGGTGGAACGCCCTCCTCTCTCTCTTGTGCAAACCTCTGATCTATCTCTACCCTCGGTTGGGGTCTCAACATCCATCGTGTGGGATTTTAGCCTTATGGAGGTCTGAACTAATCATCTGCCCATGTGTACCTATCCATTGGTTGTGGCCCTGCAACAACAACAAGTACACCCTCCATGGGCTCATAAGTCATAGGGATCATAGCAATGTCAATCACATATAACAATCAAGTTATTTAAACATGTGCATGAAACCCCATTTCTGAGACAAGTGATCAAAGATGTTATGCTATTCTACAAGCCAAGTTTGGAGGGGACGTTAAGATGTCCTATTGGGCTAGTTCTCATTGGATGTGGGATGTTTCTGGGTGAAGACAAATCCAGGTCATGTAAGTGGGTGAGGTGGTAAAGGATGTCCGAGAAAATGGGTGCAGTGATAATATGGGAATGTATGGATTAACTGTGGGTGCCTCTGAAGATGGTGAGTTTCACCCTTCATGGATGCAAATGTTTCCAAACCCATTCATGTCTTTTATCTTTTTATGTTATTTCTTTTTCTTTCAAGAGACTAGTTAGGGGACACTGCCCTGGCATGGTGACCAGTGGTGAAAATGTTACCCACAAGCATTTCACGGAGATGAGAAGGCTGGCTCATGATGAGACCCCCTTTCTCTTAGCTATGCCACCAAGATCTACTACCCTGGCATGGTGACCAGCTGAATGGTAGTGTCATACCGCTACATGCCCATGGACCTAATAGGCTGGTTCGTGATGAGACTCCCTATCCTCCAACTAGGTATTGATTTTATTATTTTATGGGTCCCTGTGTTTCTTGCTGAGAAGCCCTTTATTGCTTTCTCAGGGATCCCTGGGTGAAGCATATTAAGGTTTTGTTATTTTGGATTTATCTTTTTCCAGCTAATTTTACCCTCTGGGCCTTTATCCCCTTCTTCCCACAAGGTAAGGTATAACCATTTGCTAGCTTTGAAAATCTAATGCATGAACCAATGTATGGGATGGATGAGAGGGAAAAAGATGAAAAGTGGTAAGTATAGTGGGAACGGATGATGACCTTTCATGAACCCAACTAGTGGAAACTAAAACCCCGTGGGAACCAACTTGCTTGGGCACCCTGTCATTCCCTCCAGGTGTGGACAAGTGGAAAGGCATAAGTTCCAAGCACATGTTAGAAGTAAAAATAATTAAATGCACATATTCAAATGTTTTGAGAATCCATGATACCCAAACTCATTACCTCATGGAGAAAGACCCACTACTGCTGAAGGACCAGGCCGATGGGATGGATGATGTTACTGCTGAAAAGGTGGAGGTGCTGAAGAAAAAATAGGGGCCCTCCAGATCCAGGCTCAAGTCAATATGGCTCTTGGTACTCTATGTCTAGGACTTGTGGGTCTCAAGACATAATCTCCTTAGTTATCCCCGGGATAGGGGATAACATATGGCTCCAACTCGGGGACATGTGCTCACGTAGAGTGCATGGGAACCTCAACATCTCTAGAATGACCTGTGACCTGCTTGATCTCAAATTTTTTTATTAGTAATCATTTGGGGTGGTGATATCACCCCTCTCTCATATATGGTAAAGAAAATGAAAATAAACAAGCATATATACAAATGGGAATACAAATACTCTAGCATGAAATGAAGATGGTATATACAATGAATGAAAGTGCCTACCTATTTACCTCTACTTAATTGTTGGATGAATGGTAGGTGTATTCAAATAGCCAGTGAAACCACCCTAGCAATGTCTCACAATACCTAGCTCTGTGCTTCATCATAAACCAAAGCAGTGATAAGTTAAGCACAAAAATAACATGAGTTAGAAAATTTATTGCATCATTGGAAATTGTAAGATCTAGCTCATGGAGGCGGGTGGGAGGGAAAAAATGGCTCCAGTTCATTCTCTCTGGAAAGTGCTCAATCCACTTTAGGAAGGGATCATGAAAAGTCAAAGGTTCAAAAGACCGACTCAAAGGGTTTGAAATCTGACTACCTTGGACGTCTTCACAATCTAAATCCCGAGAAAGGATTGACAAGGACCTAGAAGATGACTGACAAACTCTTAAGGGAAGGCTGAAAGAATGAGATGACAGACTTCTTCTTGAGGTATTCAACCTACCCTTGAACTCTAGGGTTTTCCTAAGAGGAAACTTAATACAAAAGACATACTTCCCAACTACACCTTTAATGACACAACAAGATAAAGTAATCGAAGGTGTCTGGAGAAAATTATCACAAGGATCCTTCTTCGGGAAAACAATGTCTTTACTCCTATCAACATCTGAGCACAAAAATGGTTGATGATCTTCTTCATGGAATAAATCCAAGTGCTCAGAGGAATAATCATCAAAATAGTCAATGTATGACCAAAATTCATTAAGAGAACATAGGACCAGGTCATCCTTGGGTGTCTGAAAAATATTTGTAACCATATCATGTCCTTGTTTCCAAATGTCAAGTTTATTAGTAACTTCATATGATAAAGGTAAAGGCAAAATTTGAAAACGACCCTAAAATTCGTAAATGGGATCTCCATCATATCCAATCACATCCCATTTACGCTTCCTGACATGTATGAATTCATCAATATTATCAACAAAGACATTATCTTCATCATAACATGAAGGGGTTAAAACATCCAATACTTCTTCACTCTCCTCATCATAAGATAAAGAATTATTAAAATTTTGGGAAAGGAAACAACTCACCTTGTTTACTTCTTCTTGTGTAGGATCTTCAAGTATTTGGATGACTTCATCAAATGGAAGACTTGCTTCTACATCTTCAACTATACAACAAGGAGGATCCACCTTGCTCGAGGATTCCATTTCTCTTTCACTCTCTGAACCATAGAATAAGGTATTATCAAAATACTAAAAAGGAAAATGACTCACCTCATTCTCTTCGTCTTGTGCAGGGGAGATAAGATCTTGGAGAGATTCATCGGACTGAGGAGCGGTTACTAGTGCTTCATCCTCATATCTCACTTCTCTAGTTATATCTTCACTGCTTTCTATCGAATCATGGGAGAAATCCTACTCCTCTTCAAGGGGTTGGCAATTTTCTTCATAAATCTCTTCTTCCATATCAAAAGGTTCTTGGCATTGAGCATGATACACATCCTTGAGATATTATACAATCTCAGTGGTTAATCCTTCGTCCTCTAAGGCTATTGTGAGATTTTGAAGGGAATCTTCATATGTTTGGCATCGTGGTTTGACAAGGAAAAGAAACCAACTAATGAGGTGTATGAAAGATGATATACCCTATCTTCACAACAACCCTTAAACCAATCTTGAAAAAATGATGGTAGAGAAAGTATGGATAATTTTACCAGAACATCCTCCCCTCCCAATTCTATCTCACTTATATACTTCAAGAATTCTTCAATGTGAGTAATTGGGAGCTCCCCTTCAAATCTTGGAGGGTTGCTCGACCATTTTGTATCAAAATAACTCGGTTATCCTTGAAAACTTTTGAAATCAATAGTCGGATACACTTGTTCCCAGGACGCCATGATTCCATAACTTGGAAATATCACAGAATTGAGAGTAAGGTGGCACCTAGGAAAGGGTTAGTGGAGTCACTAGATAATTCTCTTGAAATTATCAAAGGGATGAGGGGATCACCCTTAGTGGATTCACCAAGTAAGCTTTGTAAAGAAAAGACTTTTGAGGAAAGGATTACCGAAAAGTGTCGTCTTTGAGGAGAATTGACTCAGTGTTCCCCGACAACGACGCCAAAATGTTATCGCACAATTTGTACTTTGATCAAAGGAAAGGTTAATGGAAAGGAAAATTGGCGTAATGAAGGTTATCCTATCACTGTCACCTCAATAGGATGCCTCTTTCTATTTAGGTTTGATGGCCCAGGGGAGACGTCCCTGGTGACCAGGGGGTTTGAGAAGGCAAGGTTAATATGTCTTATGAAAATGTCCCCTCTCACAAGTCACATTGATTAGAAAGTCCCGAGGTTTTAACCAATGAAGTAGTGAAGTATCAAGATGTACCTGCCCGGAACAAAGCAACAATAAAATATATCTTTCTCAAGTAAATATTGTTGTTAGTGCTTCATAAAACCACATAATTTATCAATAAAAGAAATGGCTGATATAATGGTGAAGCAAACAGAAATTTGTAGCAGAAATATTTATAAGACAATAAATTCACAATAAGTGCCTTAAAATGGCTTCAAAATGACCAAGAATAATCACTTATTAACATCAAAATACTAGCATTTGTTAGAAGCAAGTAAGGCAATGCATTAATCAACTTTTTCAATTGCTTTTAGATTCTTTTAGTGCTGCAAATGACGGTTGTAGATTACTTTAGTAACAACAACAACAAAGTTAGTAGATTAGGCTATTCTAATGTTAGGAGTGGTTAGTAGAGAGATTGAAGTATAGGTTTTGATAGTTGTTTTTGTCAATCACTCAATAGCAAATCTTATATTAGTACCTTTAGGGTAAATGGAGTCTTTTAAGTAGCAGAAAATCTTGAAGGAAAAGATGATAGTAAGAGAACCAAAGACAAGAGAGGTCGATAGTTGAAGTGTTGGTAACCCAAGGCTTCAACAACCAAACCCTAGGGGGAAAATATATACTAGGGTGTAGGTAACCCTAGGCCCTAGTAGTTCTCCTCCTTTAGCTCAAGGATGAAGTAATGACAGATTAGATGAAGAAAAAATTTCTAGGGTGTTGCAATGGCAAGGCGATTAGCAAAAGCTTCAAGAAAATAGGCTTCTTGGAAAAATCTAGTAGGTGAAAGCTATTAAGGCAACACCAATAACATGTGCTTAGCCTCCTAGGGTTTTATGCTAGCAATTTCATAATATTAATGTAAATGAAAGATAAACATAACCATAACCATCCAATGAAGAAGAATTGTAGAAATCTTACTTACATTCATCAAGAATCATCAAGCCAATACCTTAGTTGAACACTTCCACCAAGAAAATAGCCAAAATAATCCAAAATAATCCAAAATAAGCCTCCTTCAACAAGTGCACACTAAATTTTAGTCATGTAACCCCAAATAGGGAGAAAATCTCAGACCTCACCTAGTGTGAGTGAAAGATGATGAAAAATACAAGGGCAAAAACCCTTATTTATACAGTTTCAATGACCATAATTAGGTCAAAAACACTGACATGGTCGGTTTACATGTAATATCCAGTTTTTACATTAAATGACATAATAAAACCCTAAATCAAGCAGAAAAGGTGACCTCATGCCATTTTAGGGTGACGTTAGGCCTTTTTAGGGCAACGTATGCCTCCAGGAGCAAAACGTTAGGCCTCCTAAGGTCTCTGGATCAAACCATATGTCCCACTTGGCACACAACTGCCTCCAAAGTGTCCAAAATGCTCGGTGACGTCATGGGTCACATGGGTGACGTCATGGGAATTTCAAGACCTACATCATAATGAGAAGGGAAAGAACCCCCTGGGTCTAGGCCTGCCAGGCTGTCTCTGGTGGAACATCCTCCTCTCTTTCTGGTGCGAACCTCTGACCTGTCTCTGCCCCCGATTGGGGCCTCAAAATCCATCTGGTGCGCTATTATCCCTATGGAGGTCCAAACTAATCATCTCCCCATGTGTACTTGTCCGTCGGGTGTGGCCCTACAACACCAACAAGTATGCCCTCCATGGGCTCATAAGTCACATGGATCATAGCAATGCCAATCACATCTAATAATCAAGTTATTTAAACATGTGCATGAAACCCCCTTTCCCAGACAAGTGCTCAAAGACGTTATGCTATTCTACAAGCCAGGTTTGGAGGGGACGTTAAGATGTCCTATTGGGCTAGTTCTCATTGGATGTGGGATGTTTACGGGTGAAGACAAATATAGGTCATGTAAGTGGGTGAGGTGGTAAGGGATGTCTAAGAAAATGGGTACAATGATGACATGGGAATGTATGTCTTACCTATGGGTGCCTCTAAAGAGGGTGAGCTGCACCTTGTCATGGATGAAAATTTTTCCAAGCCCATTCATGCCTTTTTGTATTTTTATCTTATTGATTTTTCTTTCAAAATACTAGTTAGGGGACACTGCCCTGGTGTGGTGACCAATGGTGACAATGTTACCCACAAGCATTTCATGGAGATGAGAAGGCTAGCTCATGATGAGACCCCCTTTCTCTTGTCTATGCCACCAAGAGACACTACCCTGGCATGGTGACAAGCTCAATAGTAGTGTCATATTGCTACATGCTCATGGACCTAATAGGATGGCTTGTGATGAGACCCCCTATCCTCCAACTAGGTCTTGATTTTATTATTTTATGGGTCCCTATGTTTCTTGATCAGAATCCTTTTATTACTTTCTCAGATATCATTGGGCGAAGCATCTAAAGGTTTTGTTCTTTTCGCTTTTATCTTTTTCCAACTAGTTTTACCCTCTGGGTCTTTAGCCCCTTCTTCCCATAAGGTAAGGTACAACCCTTTGCTAGCTTGGAAAACCCAATGCCCGGACCAATATATGAGATGAATGAGAGGGGAAAAGATGAAAAGTGGTAAGTATGGTGGAATAGATGATGGCCTTTCATGAACCCAACCAGTGGCAACTCAAATCCTATGGAAACCAACTTACTAGGGCACCCTGTCATTCCCCCCAGGTGTGGACAAGTGGAAAGGCATAAGGTCCAAACACACATTAGAAGTAAAAAGAATTAAATGCACATATTTAAAGTTTTTGAGAATCAAAGTGACACATACCATGATACCCAGACTCATTACCTCTTGGAGCAAGACCCACTACTGCTGAAGGACTAGTCCGATGGGATGGATGCTGCTGCTACTGACAATGTGGAGGTGATGAAGAATAAATAGGGGCCCTCCAGTGATACGGATTTATGTAGGAACACAATGAAATACATAAATACACATAAACGTAGAGATGCAATGGAAATAAGACTTCATTTCATTAATAACAAATCACTGAAATATGCTTACACACAGAATGGAAATAAACTAGCTAGGGCACTGGTAGCTTATCTCTGAGAAGATATGTGGTGGATACTGGCCTCTGAACTATGTTACAATGAGGCTCGAAGGCCTATTATTATTGAGAAACAATGGAAAACCCTAAACATCCAAATACCTAACCCTAGGAGATGAAACGCCAAGACTATGGGTCCCGTTTGGGTAAATTGGTACATCAACTTCCCGGGGACGTAACTTTGGCATACGATCTCCATTTGACGCACTCAATGCCTCGTTAGAAAGAACTATCCAAGGACTACAAATTTTGGGTGAGAAAAATTGAACTTAGTTCCATGTTTCTCCTCGTTTTCTCAAAAAACATCGTTTAGGGCCTCAAAACGACTTCAAAAGTTTAGGACCCGAAAAATTGCTAAAAATAGTAAACTGTGCGGAAATTGAAAAACTGAAAGAAGCAATGGCGGGGGTCTAAGTGGAATAGGTGGGTGGACACCAATATCCACCTAGATCATTCCTCCCCCCTTAGGAAGCAATAATCCCCATTGCGTTGAGTTCCCCCATAAGATGACGAAACTTTTGCTGAACTTGGTCCCTGGTGAGCCACTTGCCTTGGTGAAGAAGTTGGACTGTTTTGACAACTCGATATATCAGTATCCTTTGTTGTCAAGTGTGCTTGATCTCTGTATCCATGATTTTATCAGTTATGGATTGTTCCATGTAGTCTGGATTTAAATCTGGTGGTGTGATTTGTTCTGCCATGTCAGATGTGTCTAGAAGAGGTGGAAAGTAGGGCCGAAGGCGGTCCACATTGAACACTGGGTGAAAACCAAGGAATGGTGGAATGCTGAGCTCAAAGGAATTTTCCCCTACAACCTTGGTGATGGTGTACAACCCATATCGGAGTGGGCGAAGCTTGCGGTGGGGTCCAACGAGGCACTCCTTTTGCAAATGTAGCCACACTTTGTTGCCCACCTGGAAGTTGTGTGGCACCCAATGTTGATCATGTCGCTGCTTGTACTTAGGATTGGCTCTATCCAAGATGTCATGAAACTGTTGGCGGATGTGTTGAATGCACTCAATGAAGTTTTTTGCCTTGTCAGCCTTAGACTGGACATAAGATGAATCTTCCTGAGTAGCCACAAATGACATGACGACGTCAATGGGACATAATGGCTGGAATCCCAAGCCCACCTGAAAGGGGCTGTGGCTGGTTGATCTATGGAGAGCCCAGTTGTAGCTATGTTGTACATAGGGGAGGCTCTCATCCCATGTGCGTGGATGCTTTGAATTGTACATGCACAAAATGTGTACGATCATTCGGTTGAGGACCTCTGTCTGGCCATCAATTTGCAGGTGGAAAGCTGTGGACTTGGTTAGTTTGGTGTCCATCATCGACCAGAGGTTGGACCAAAATGTACTGAGGAACCTGCTATCCCGATCTGAGATGATAGACCGTGGGATCCCAAAGTGTACCCGCACTCGTTCAAAGAAGAGTTTAGCAATGGATT
>WSFP011572016.1:0-10731 GCA_009831015.1 Picea engelmannii
TTATTATTATTATTATTATTATTATTATTATTATATGTACTTTATGTTTCTCATATTACCTCCTCCTTCATTGATACTTTATCGTGAAAGAATAAAAATGTTATGTCTTTTTTCTTGTAATGTTTTCACATCATACTCTATTCTTGATGTTCTGATAGTCGAAAAAATGAGTCAGTATGATCTTCTAAGTGTGTAAAATTTTTTAAGGGTCAGTCCACCATAGTTCGATCCTTTGTGGATATGTGCATTACTAAGGTTCTTGGGAAGAAATTTTTGTATTTTGATTCCATGAGCGACTGTTATTTTTATCCCAAATTGCATTGGAATTAATATTCTATAGAATATAGGGCAAATATTGTCTTTGTTCAGAGCAATGTTGATACATTGATTGTTTAAATTACCTACTCTTATGATTAGCATGTCGATAAGGTGTCCTTGTAACATGATCTTTCCTTATCATAATTTCAGAGATTTCTTGATTCACCTATGGTATTATATTTTCTTCATACACTAGTGAACTGCTCTTTTCATCATTGAAATTTTATTAGTAGAGACATTGCAGTTTTCTATTGTTTTTGTATCCATCATTTGTACTTCAACATTTTAGGATATCCCTAATTCAACTAGATTAGTGATTGTTTCCTTGTCGATTTATGAGCCTTTGTTGATAAGTTGCACTATTTTTCCTTGGTGTGTCTTCCTTTCATTTTATAACTACTTTATTTGTGCGATCAAGATTTGAATATCATTGTTGTCCCTTGACCAAGTTTTGAGGAAACATTGTTCATGTTTGACCATTTTTGGGACTTCGACATGCTGGTTGAAGATGGAGCGCCCAAGCAGAGCTGAGATCGTGGGATCTTGCTTGTTTTGCGGGTTTGTGGATCGAGAAAAAGGTTATTATGGTTTATGTAATGGGTATGGGATGTCAGCCCATGGGTTTACCCATGTTTAGGCCCTTTTGTAAATGTATAAAAAAGTAGCTAAGCGATGTAAGAAGTAGTTACTAGAATCATCTTAGTGCATAAGTACTAGTGGCTATGTGCATAATAGGTTAATATTGGCTCAGTGCAAGAAGTTGTAAGTGCTTTGTGAAGATAGTTTGTGTAAGGATTTGTGCTATTAAGGAGTTGGCTTTGTGCCTTGACCTAATTTTGAGGAAGGTGGATCTAGTGCATTGTGCGTAGGTCACATGTTCAGTGCAAAGTTGGGCTCTGTGGCTTTGGGCATGGGAGCAGATGAATGTAAGAAGATTGGAGACTAATAAAGATGAAGAATAAATTGGTGGATGTATCCCCACACTGGGGTGACCACGTATATCCTGTGTTTTATGTGCTTTGTGCAATGTTATGAATGTTCTTTATGTTGTTCACATGTTAGCGCATTGATCTTTATATTTTTTAGATAGATCTATGGATGCTTAGTGCCCTATTGATGGTGAATGAATGATAGATATGATTTAATGGTATCTGCTAAGTGATGGAAAGTACTTAATCTTTATTGTTACTGCGTTGATCTGTAATAAGGGATTGATCTACGATGTGGATGAGATTTAAGAACTAATGCATATTGTTTTCTAAGTTCTCTATTAAGTGTTGTAATCACAGATCTGTGTCCCAGCTTTGTTGTAGACACTTGAGTCCTACAACCCCCCATGCCTCTACCTCGAGTGAGACTTCATCTGCTTCACAGGTGTTGCCGAAAGGGCCAGTAGTTAGGGTTTTTTTGGTGCATTGTTGAAGTGTTGAACCCTGGTTCTACCCCTGTGCCAACAAATGGTTCCATTGTTGGGACCTAAAACTGTGATTATTGGGAACTGAAGAAAACAAAAAGATCTTTCTGTAGATCTAATGTTGTAGTGCTCAGTATTCTACTTGACTTGCGAAGATCTATGCTAAGAAAGAAACATTATCTAAAGAAAACAGGTAAGATCTTAAAGCTTTGTTCTCTGGTCAAGGTAAGATAAGTGGAAATTTTTGGTTCGAAAGTATGAATCTAGGTATTTTTGATAGATTTTGTGCTAGTTTGAAAACTAGGGCATAGTTAGAAGAAAGAGTTGATCTGAATAATCTTGATAAAAATAAAGAAATATGTGTTATTCCTATGCATACAAATAATTTTTGGACTAATAAGTGGATGCAGGAACCTGGAATTGTTTTTTGCAGATTGCAGGTCCAACATTGTGGTCCCAGTGTGCAGTACAAGGGAGGATTAACATTGTGTTATAATTGTAGAAGGTCCGGACATCTTGCTAAGGAATTCCCTGGTACAAGTCATAATTGTCTTTCTTGTAAATCTATTGGTAATGAGGTTGAGGATTGCCCAAGGATGATTTCTAAAGTTTAAAACATGAACATGAGACAAGAAAACTATAAAGAAGGTCAAGAGACTAAGGATATCTTAAAGAATCATACAGAAAATGAGTGAGAGACTATGTTAGTACAATTAAAAGAAGTAACAAATGATCATAGAAACATCAGTTTACCATAGATCCTGAAAGAAAAATAGTACATAGTTACAAGAATAGAAGACTTCAACATAGACTGTGTATTGGATGAAGAAACACACGTGAATATTATGCTAGAAAGAACTTGGGAAATTTTGGGAAAGCCTACTATGATACCTTCATTGGGAAGGATAGTCTTGTTTAAAGGAAAGATGATAACCCTATGTGGAAGAGGTACTAATTTACCTATGATTTCTCATGAAACATCGACTGAAGAAGAATTTGAAGTCATTAATTTTGTTGAGAACAACACCCCTTTTTCACTTTTTTTAGGAAATATTTGGATCAAAAAGGATCAGATCAGAAGGAAAGCATAGGAGGAAGCTACAGAAAAGAAAAAGAAAGAACTAAGGGATCTCATAGCTAGAAGAATAGATCGACTGATAGAAGAACAAGAAGTTGAGTTGAAGTAGTAGAAGGAAAGATAATTATCTATCGAGGTTAAAAGAATCGGAAAAGGTTTGAAGGGCCTATCCATGCAAGAAATAACAATACCTACACTGGAGTTAATAAGAGAAGAGGTATTACCTTTGAACCCTTTGAAATAACATCAATAGTGTAAAGTTATTATGCTAAGAGAAGATAAGAACAAGAATGGCAAGAGGAATCCAGAGACTCAAATCATAGGAAAGAAGGAAAGTAAGCTTAGTAAGAAAAAAGCCACGTTAGAAAAACTACATGAAGTTCTAGTAGAGACTTCATAGGAGGCAGACTTACAGGCCCTGAACCTCATCGGAATAGTAGAACCACGTAGAATGGGACTTCAACATGGAGAAGCTATATTACTGATGGAGGCGCCCCAACCATTATAATAACACCCGAGAAAGGATAGAAATGTAGTTATTGACAGAAAGACCGCCATTGTACGATTAAGACTGCGCCATAACGGACAAATGTGCATTGATGGATGCATTCCTGCCCGTTGGAGGAATCTGTTACAACGTTTCCTATTTAACTCGTCAGATGTTGCGTCAGGACCAATTTTTTACAACCGTGATTATCTAAGCTAGCAGAGAACCCATTGCATCACATTGTTCTTTCTAGACCTCTCCATCCGTGTGATTACCTCACTTGTCTGTTCGCCTACCTGATTTATTTGATTACGAGTGGGAATGTCGGGAGAACATAGCATATTAAAAAATTCAGTGGAGGAAATTCTCGTGGATCTCATGGCTAAGAGAGTCATGTTCGTAGGAATATAAGCATCGTTGACTGGGGGATTGCAAGTATCCCCTTCGAATTCATGTCGTTCTAGCTAAAACGTGACTAAGAAGCGAAGCAAACACTGCAATGATCTGGCTAACACGAAGAAGATCTCGTCGGTCTTGCTAGACTACATCCCGCCTTTGGCTGGTGTGGTTAACCGTGACAACATCCAACGAGATTTCGAGTACACACTAATCATCGTGTACCTCCCTAAGGGGATACGCATAGTTGGACCCCAATTAGGACATATTCTAGCTCTAAAGAACATCGACTTCAACCTCGACGACCAGAAGAACTACACGATTCTCACGCCACATTGGTATTTGATGAAGATGACTAGGAAGAAGCTGCACATAGTATCACAGTCATGGATAAAGGAGCTCGTGCAATCGACGATCATGAATGTAATGAAGATGCCCCACTTCGGTCGACATCAAGAGGTTAACGCTTGCATTAAAATCCTCATGTCGCGCTACCATGGAGGGTACCTATGGCTTGATAGGCATGTCACTATGGATATGACATTGATCCATCTCATTACAGGACTGAGCATGCAGGGACCGGAACCTTAGCAGTTCTACCCAAGGAAGACTTCGGATCACTCCCTGACACAACACATAAAAGAATATTATGGCGATGTAGAAAAGGGAAAGAGAGGATACAAGGTAGCCTCCATCCAATATGGTGTAGTGTGCCTAGATTTTTAGCTTATAGTGGGCAACCTCGTCAGAAAGAACCATCTGACACAAGTCACTATATTTGTAGTAGACCTCACAAGAAAGTGCATAGAAGGAATGCAAATGAAATGGGTGAGTTACCTCATCAATGAGTTGGAGAAGGATGGTCACGAAGCGCAAGATCAAGGATATGAGTTTCATTTTAGTTGTCTTCTAGTATTGATCACATTTGTCACCTGGAAAATACCAGAAGGAGCAACCTTCTTGGAAGTTGAACCCTTAGAACCATTGGCAGTGAGGTTCTCCACCTTATGGTACACAAATAATATGGAGAAGTTGTGCTAGTTGAATGTTGTCTTCCATGCTTACTACTTATAGCTGAAGCATGCTATTGAAGCATTGCCATGAATGACACCCAACACTTTCCATCAGTACAGGCCACTAGCAAAGTTCCACGCAGATCGACACATTATCTACATCATTGCGCGCAAGGATGAAAGTAATGAGGAGATGCTATATTATTATAAGATGTGTGATGAATATATGGAGGAGATAACCAAAGAATGGCCAGTATAATTCCTTGTACTAGTGGAAAATGTAGAACTCTCTGACCCCAACATCATCGGAAGTCGCTTCGTCACCTGGGTCAAACATGATGGATAGGCTAACGCAAAGAAAAAGAAGAAAAATGAGGAAGTCCAGAGCATAGAAAGTGATGAGGAGGACAGTGCAACGAAGGAAAGTGGTCCGGATTCACCCACAGGAGGAGGAGGAGATGAATTAAACCAAGAAGAAGGAGGGGAAGAAGGAGACAAACATGAAAAACGTGAAGTTACACCACCGAAGGATCCCCTTACAGAGGCTGAAACATCAAAGAAAAGTAAGGTTTCTCTGTAGAAACCCTCAGCAAGAAAAAAGATTAGAGTTAATAAGCCTCAGTCGAAGAATGTTCTCACAGCAGATGATGTCGATCTCATCATCGTAGCCGATCTCATCATCGTAACCTTGGAATATGCTTCAGAGGATATCTTGCAGAGACATGGAGAGAAGTAAGAAACATTGTATGAAAGAATAGAGAAGGAGCTCAAAGACATACAACAAGCCATCTATTCAAGCCGTGTAGTACCCATTGTGCCTCCTTCATCCAATATTGCAGAATCATGGCATGATCCCAACTAATTACGAAGGCTAGCAGATCCAATAGAGGATCAACTTCATCGAGTCCAAGAAGAAAAGGAGCAGGCTACAGAATCCATGAAGCAAGAAAAGGAGGAGTTCTTAGAGAAACTTCGAGCCGCGGAGAAGGAGAAAGATGAAATTTGGGCGATGTTTGAGGAGGATAAAGCAAGGATAGAGAAATAATGAGACCAGCTACTCGCAAAGTAGATTGCGGTCAAAGAGGCAGTAACTAAATCACTTCGCTCTGTTCCATTCTTGGCATAGGAGGAAGAAGAGTCAGCTGAGATGAAAGTGGGAAATCTCATTGAGGCCATTTAGTAGCTTCAACCACGAGTAATGGAGATAGATATCCAAGTAGTTCTGAGCACTCCCCAAGAAGTGTGCAATCAGAGGGAAGAAATCTCCAAGAGAGTAGTAGAAAGAATCAGGGCACTCACCTTAGAGTGTAAGCAACTAAGTAATCAGAGTGCACATACCTATGAGCGCCTTGTAGAAGATCTGGAGCTGAGGAAACTGGAAGGACAACTACAATAGGCAAAGCAACAAGCATCCACCATGCAATCACAAATGAAGCTTCTTAATACAGTTGATAAGATGAAAAGAGCATAGGAGCAGTGCGTAGTCCAACAACAGGTTACTTCCATCCAAGGCAAAGTCATGGAGGTAACAAAGAGACTCCAGCTAGTGCAGGATGAAGCCAACACGCTTTTTGAAGAGATTGAAGGACAAGGCTCGCAACAGGACCAGATGGTCATGATAGTAGAACAACACCTGGAAGGGCCTATTACAGAACAAGTGACTCAGCAGTTCGTCGAGCAGGAAGCTCTATCAAAGCACCAAGTCGAGGCACGTCAAGCTAAGCTCGAGGCCTTTGAAGCATCACTTCCTAGATCTGAGTGACTCAAGACAAGTCACAAGTGAGTTTTTGGGGCCTGTTGTCCCTTGACCAAGTTTTGAGGAAACATTGGTCATGTTTGACCATTTTTTGGAATTCGACAGGTTGGTCGAAGATTGAGTGCCCAGGCAGAGCTGAGATCATGAGATCTCACTTGTTTTGTAGGCTTGTGGACCAAGAAAAGGGTTATTAGGGTTTATGTAATGAGTATGGGATGTCAGCCCATGGGTTTAACCATGTTTAGGCCCTTTTGTAAATGTATAAATAAGTAGCTAAACAATGTAAGAATTAGTTACTATAATCGGCTTAGTGCATAACTACTAGTGGCTATGTGCATAATAGGTTAATATTGGCTCAGTTCAAGAAGTTGTAAGTGCTTTTTGTAGACAGTCCGTGTAAGGATTTGTGCTAATAAGGAGTTGGCTTTGTGCCTTGACCTAATTTTGAGGAAGGTGGATCTAGTGTGTTGTGTGCAAGTCACCTATCCAGTGCAAAGTTGGGATCTATGGCTTCATGCACAGGAGTAGATGAATGTAAGAATCTTGGAGACTAATAAAGAAGAAGAATAAGTTGGTGGATGTAGCACTGGATAGGATGTAGCCCCACACTGGGGTGAACCACATATATCCTGTGTCGTATGTGATTTGTGCGATGTTATTTATGTTATTTATGATCTTTACCTGTTAGTGCGTTGATGTTTATATATGTTAGATAGATATATGGATGCTTAGTGCCCTATTGAGGGTGAATAAATGATGGATCTAATTTAATGTTATGTGCTAAGTGATGAAAAGTACTTGATATTTATTGTTATTGCGTTGATATGTAATAAGGGATTGATCTACAATGTGGATGAGATTCAAGAACTAATGCATATTGTTGTCTAAGTGCTTTATTAAGTGTTGTAATCAAAGATCTATGTCCCATATTGGTTGCAGACACTCGAGTCCTACAATCCCCCTGCCTCTGCCTTGGGTGAGACTTCATCTGCTTCACAGGTGTTGTCGAAAGGGCTAGTAGTTAGGGTTTTTTTGGTGCATTGTTGAAGCGTTGAATCCTGGTTCTGCCCGTGTGCCAAAAATGATTTATGAGACAAGAAAATTATTCTAGTTTCACTCATATATATTTCTTGTATTATCTTTCAAGGTTACTCAAAATATGTTTACACCATGCTCAGGGGTGCTTCAGGTGATGTGAGGTGCATGGTGTATGGATGACCCTTTTATATGTCATCATGGAAATATACATGTGAGTTTTCTTTCTGATTTATTGGTAGAACTCATCTTGGTCCTTTTATGGATTTCTTCCTTGGAATGTTGCAAACATATGGATTTTGGTGACTCCTTCATGATGGCTACATGGAGTTTGATTTCTTTCTAGGGAGGATGTCTTGATTTGGATGAGGAGAATTAGGCATATTAGGGGAGGGTGTTGAGCCCTAGATGGCATGGGAACACTTGGTTTCTTCTATGGAGTATTGTGCTTGACTTGAGAATGATTGGGTTGAGGGAGTGATCATGTAGGTGGGGTGGACCCAAAGGAGCACATCGCATTGGAGTGTTAGATGATTGGAGGATTGTGGAGGAGGAGCATTGGGCCCTTCTTGAATAGTTTTCATGCCTTGGAGGCTTTCTTGTTTGACATATTCACCTTGGATCTTTACAATGGTCACTTGTAGAGGGAGCGCTTCACATGTGGGTCTATCTTCTTGTGGATAGGTTTCTTGTAGTGGATTATGACCACTATTATATTTTTTGCCTCCCTTACCTTTCATATAAATATATGAAGGAGAGAGTGATATCATCATCATCATTTTACTTACTCTTTGTACTTTTCCTAGAGAGACGTCTTGTAGGAGCGAGATTCTAGGCTTCATGAACAAACACTAGGATAAGATAAGAGAGAGAGGGGTCAGAGATGATACCTCATATTTTGGATTCATTCACAATTCACTTGTATTATATATGTGAGGAGTGGAACGAACCAACCTATCTCACTCTTTGTACTCTTCATTGTATTATCACTCTTTGTGTTGGAGAAATTTAAGGGAAATTCTAGGGTTAGATTTCTACCCTAAAGATGGACAACCATTGATCATTGCATCATTGTATAGAGGATGGAAATATTATGTTTATTTTTCCAAATATGTAAAATTAGTATATTACAGTTTAATGAATACATTTTCGTATTATTATATATGGTTTTATACTTTATCAAATATTTCGCCAAGACTTTACAAGGTTTTATAATATAGTTAAAGATTCACAAGGATTTTAGAATATTTTATAATTAAGTTAAAGATTTGTCGAGAGTTTGTAATATTATATAATTCACCAAAGGATTCACCAAAAAATATATATACATCTTATATTATTATAAAATAACATTCAATTGTTCCTATCTATCATGGGGATTTGCCCATTTATTATACATATAAATTTAGTTCAAATCACCCTTGATGATAACCCCAAGACTTTGGAGGAATCCATAAGTAGAGTAAACAATATTTATGAGTATATCAAAGGAATACCAATTTTCTAAAAATATTGGAATGACAAGATGAAGGGTAAAAATCATAAAAAATAGAAAAAATTTAAGGCACCCTTTTTCAAGAAAAACTCCCAAGAAAATCAACAATGTTAGTCAACCCAAAATAAACACACGAATACATATTCATTTTGGAAAATTATAAGGAAGTATCCTATACAATTTTTGGGATGTGAGGGAAATCACTTATATAGGAACTTTCCTCACAAAGGAGAAATAATGAGGAATGACCAAAACATTCATGAGGCTAAAACAATGCAAGACATGGGAGGAAACATGTCAAGGATTTATGCATCCTTGGAAAGCAAGAAAGAAAGATATCAATACCCCATGATTGAAGTGGAAGGTAAGATTGATAACCAACCCATAGCAATTTTAATTGATTTTTGAGCTAGGCATAGTAACATAAAATATAACAATGTTGAAATATTTCACTTGCAAAGAAGTAAGCATAAGAAATATTAGTTAGTTCAGTTAGCCACGGGGGATAAGAGGAAAATCAATCATCTGGTTAAATATTGTCTGATAGATATGAATGAAATCAACACAAAGGTGGATGTGAACTGTTAGGTTTTTTATATGTACTAAAAAAGACACTAAACTACCCTCAATTAAATTGTCAACCCAGGGTAAGTAAACTTAGAGTTGTAGAAAAATATATGGCAAAGGTTAAAAGGTTGGTAGGAGTATAGTCTAACTACAGAAAGAAACTATCTAGGGCTAATCTACTCAAGAAACCCTATCTAATGAAAAAACCCTACTAAGAAAATTGAAAATAGGTAACCTAAGTACTTTTGGGCCAATGACTGATGGATAGTTCCTAAGAAAGCGAATGAAAACTCTATGTAAAGAAAACTAGTTCATGATAGTAAGAAAAGGTAAACTACTAAGCATAGTAAGAAAATGATGAAATCAAACTACCTTTAACTTGCCAACCTACATTCAATCAGAAACTACCCTATGAAAGCAATTAAATAAGCAAGTAAGCAAAAGCACACATCTAACCTATTAAAAAAAATAGACAAGCAAGCAAAAACACGTAACTAACCTACTAAAGAAAAAGCCAAGTAATCAAAGACAACTATCTATCCTACTAAAGCAAAGGGAAAAGTAAGCAAAGACTTATCATTGAACAACTACCTAGCCTAAGAGGCAAGTGAACTAAATGCCTAACACAAAACTATTTCTCTCGCTTGAAAGGAAATTTAAATGCTCAATGCAATGCATGAAGGGAAATCTAGTCTATTGAAAGCAAGAAAGACTAACAACTAAACTTATGAAAAAAAGAAACTATCTCTTCTAATATACGAAAGAAAGAAACTATCTTTAATCTATCAAATAGTCAAATGTAATGCCGATGGTTGTGTGAATGCCTTCGGTGGTGACGGATGATATCTCGATGACACTTGACAACAAAGGACAATTATAATGGTATAAGCTCAATACTAATTTCAATGGAAAAATGAAAGGTTTGAAGTAAATAGTCCAATGAAAACTTAGCCATGATAAAAGTAATGTTAAATACCCTACATATTCATGTACAAACCATTAATATCATAATGATATCATCATTATCTAACTAAGGAATTTAATTGCATTTTAATCTATGAAAGGAAATTGTGTGAAATAAAACTATACTATGTCTATTTTAATCATTCAAACTAAAATAAAGAAATAATTAAAAACAAAAATTTTAAGCATGATATTAAAAAGTAAATTGA
>ML913002.1:6704-17435 GCA_009831015.1 Picea engelmannii
AGAAAAGTCACTTTGGAGAGACAAGGGGATGCAGGAAGTATAAATAAGAGGCAAGGGCCTCTGTTCAATTCATTCATGTATGTTTATCATTTTGATATCTGGCTTCTAGCTAGAGAGCCCAACATTGGGGTTTTGAGGGTTTTGACTTAACAAACCCTAGAGGACGATTCGGTGGTGAAAGATTCCACCTAGCTTGTCCCAAGCTTGGTCTCGGAGATGCAATACTCTCCCACACCATTCTAGTTCAAATCCACTCAGTGCAGGAGGGTTCTACACCAGCCACAGGCACAGGAAGAGAAGGAGGGCGCACCATTCATTGAAGGAAGGTTCGTTGTAGGAGTTTGAGAGGGATCCTGGAGATTTGAGCATTTGGGTTTTACTTGCAGGGCCTTAGCCATGATTTCTAGTGCCTCTTGAGATAGTTTTATGGTTCAGATGATTCCCTAGAGCATTGGGGCGAATTGGAGAGAAGGAGGGTATTTTTGAGATTCAGATCTATTTAGTTTGGAGGGGTTATACTTCAGATCTAACCTTGAGACTTCACCTAGTGACTTGCAGTGTCCCGATCTACCTTTCTAGCGAGTTTCAGGGCATTTGGAGGCCTCCTTCATTAGGGCCGAAATTGTAGGGGTTGACAGTTTTCAGGAGGGCGCAGCTCCGCTTGAGGATTCAACATTTGGAGGAGCAGTCCTTGGTATTTCGGTTTGAGATTTTAGGAGGGGACTCTACACATCCCGATCTACAGTTTGGCATTTTCATTGGACTCATTTGGGGGCTTCTTCAGCTGGGCCGAATTATTGAGGGTTTCATTCTTCTACTAGAGCGTGGCTTTTCCAGTTGGGGGTTTGGTATTGCATACGGCCTAGATCTCTACTTGTATTCAGTCTTCATCATGTATCCAACCTTTGGAGGCTTATAGCATCTTCTTGGAGCATTTTGTATCAGCTCCTATTATGTTATTGGATCCATCTGTTGAGCATTCCAGATCGACATCTTCATTGTATCAGGTTCTCTTACTATTATGAATAAGATCAGATCTAAGGCATTTTTGGGTTGTCTACTATATTGTTGGTCTTGCATATGGTTGAGGTATGTTCCATTACTATATCTATGTTGATTATTGCTGCAAACACACATTAAAACTCATCAGTATAACCCTAGCRCAACCTAAGAGACAATAATAAGCAAAGTGTTTGACGAAATGCCACAACCAGTAAAAGTTTAAAAAGACACCCAAAACCGTGATGTTCCTGTCATATTGGCTTGGGAACGTTACAGTCTAGGACCTGTGGGCCTCGAGACATAATCTCCTTAGTTATCCCTAGGTTAGGGGATAATAGTACTAAGGGTAGTTCGATTTATAACACAGGTAAATCCACAGTGGTGAGTACACAAAACTTAAATAAGATCTACAATTTAAAAAAAACCCACTCCACACAAATCTATACATGAACACAACTCCATCAAATAAAGAACAGATAATATACAAGTAACTCAACTTACCAGGGGAGGTGGGCCCTTGCCTTCCCAAGTAGTGAGTGAAAATAGATTCAGTAACTCAGATATACAAACAAAATAGAACAAATCCTAATTGATATTAAATGAAAATCTATAACCGGCTTACAAATATATTAAATGAAAAGGAAGATACTTTCCACAAAAAACAATATGAAATTAAGCACTTGCAAGTGACAATTGATGACTATGAATATATGCCCCAATTCAAAGTTGCAACTATGTATAAAAAAAGAGTTTGACATAATTCTCGAGTTACCCAGGTTTGGAAAACTAGGTACCTTCATCTTAAACACAAAGAAAAGATTTTTGACATTTTCCTATAAAAAGAAAATGATGACATTCTAGGACATTACAATGAGGTCAAAATTGATAATACCTTCATCAAAAGACTTTAAGATATCTCGAAGATGATCCTTCAAGAAAATGAAAAGTCAATATCAAGGATGCAAAAAGATTTTGACAAAGCTATCATGGATAAAAATGAAGAAATTTCTCGCTTAAAAGATCACAGTCATAAATTACTTGCACATGTCAAGAAGTCCAAGGCTACGAAGTAGAATAATCAAAGATGAGAACAAGAAAAAAAATATCTCTTGAAAGAATTCAAGAAACACCTATCAGAACAAGAAGAAGAAAATGTGTGCTTAAAGAACCTTGATCAAAGGTTATTAGAACAAATCAAAAGTTTAAAAGATGGGAATAAAGACACTAAGAATAAAGTCAACAATCTAGAAAACGAAGAATTTCCATGTCTAAAGAATCATAATCAAAACCTACTTACACAAATTAAGAAGCTTAAGAGTGATAAGAAGTCACTAGAAAACAAGTTAGAACAATTTATAGAGGGAAGCATTGAAGTCTTCAGATGCAAAAATACAAGTTGAAAAGAAAGGAATAGATACAGATCCAGTTAATATCTCGACTCAAGAAGAAGACAACTCGGTTGAAGTAAAGACATACTCATATGTTAGATTACAAACGAAAGAAATTTTGAGTGTACTTGCTAACAAGAGTTCAACAATTAACAATGCAACATCAATGCATGAAGAAAATGCTACAAGCATGATAAGAGAAAGTCATGTTACAAGAACTCCTTATCGACATCCAAATCATAAGAGCATATATCTTAAACAATCACCATATCAACTAAATTATTGTCCGACAAATATTGATACTGATGCAATTAAGTCTCATGATAGTAGTTCATCGTGGAAGAGCAACGGTCCACAAAAGATTGAATTAGGATAGTCCGATCCTTTTACAATTCAAAAATTTTGTTCAGCACTCTGAGGTTCATATCGTCTCGTATCATCAACTACAACAACATCAAGAACAAAGAATTATGTGAATACATTAAAAGCAAGAGTAAATATGTAAAGCCTTTTTCATCAATATGCTTCGAGGACAAAGCATTTCTAAAGAGAAAGACAATGTTATGAACATAAATAACATGAATATATATAATAATAATTAATGAATAGACATAATGAAAAGGTGTGTCTTATCAAAATACATGACTATTAATGAAAGGGCACTCCATCTAGATATATATAACGGCCCTCAATTTTAATCTATCATCTCATTCATATTCTTATTCAATATATATTATTTAGTATCCTTATGGATATCTTTATATTCCAAGTATTTTGGATATTTAACTTGTGAGCCAGATTTGGTTATCACATGAGCAAATCTCCATTCTGGGTCGCCAAAGATGTAATTCTCTGCTGAAAAAGGACCATGTTTCTAAAGATAGATAATCCTCTGAAAATAGTAACTTCTCTAACTTGCCTCAAATTTGAACCCTGTTCATATCTCCATAAAGGGTCATCAAATATATGATCAAATTAAAAAAAATGATTTTCAAGAAACGTAAAATTCCCAAGAAACTGAGTCTTGAAATCAAGAGAGTGAAAAGGAACTAATCTGAGAAAACCCTTTAGGGTTCTTCAACCTCCTATACCTGCTCTAAACACTGCAATGAATCTGCAAATGTGGGGCATTGCTGCCCACTGAAAACCTGTCCAACTGATATGAGAGTGTAAATGTCATGTGTCCTCTAGATGTACTTGTCTGTGAACTGCTTGCCCAAAATACCTTCCAATCCTAAACCTTTTAGCAATAGAGATTTGCAACGATGTACCAAGTCTGACTAGCACTCATGAATCGTCAATGCTGGATGATGGACCGACCGAATATGCCAACAGGGCCCATACAAAGCTGTTGTGCTAGAACCTTGCTCACAAACAAAACAGATATTCCAAAACCCTCTATACCGAAATATTATTATTGTGTTAGGTTTTATTGTAATGATTTTAGCAGACATCATTATCTTATATTATTTCAGTGGATTTTAGAGGCCTTGTATTTTTAGGTGGGTATGGGCATGTGTTTTATTTCTTTTCAGTTTCCTTCTCATATTGATCTAAATGTTGGCAGTCTGTGCATCATTTGAAATGATCTTAAATATATAGGGCTTATTGCATCTTGTATGAGTAATCTGCAGATGTTGCTAATCATGTTATCTTTTATATGCAACGATTATGCTATCTCACTGTACTCCTTTGTCCTTCTATGCAAGAAAATTACTCTGATATAATAAATTAATGAATAGGTTGCAAAGCTGGCATATAGGTCTTCTTGCTTATGTAGGGAGGGGTGACCTGTGTGGTCACGCTTTGGCTCTTCGATGAATATTTCTTGATGTACTGTTTTTTGTTTAGTAATGTAACGTAAGATGCATTTTCTCAGTGGCAGGTTCTGTAACTCATTGGCAACATGTCCAACATGCAACAAATGCTTCGAGCAAGTGTTTGTCTCTGTTATCTGCCACGACCTTCCCCTCAGAGTTGTCTACACATGTTCCGGATAGATTTACTGCACCAATGGGTGTGCAAGTTAATGGAATGCTTCCTTCACAAAGTACCATACGGAACTGTGAGGCTTACACTTCATGCTTACAACTTCCTATTTCAGGCATACCAGGAAATCCCACATAATATATGCAGGGAACTCAAGATAATGCCTCTTTTGTCTCTTCAGTTTCAAGTATGTACACTAGAAAACTTCAAGGCACACTAGGTTCAAGTACAAAACCACCTGCTTCTGCCTCATTGTTAGAGCATTCACAATCATCCACTGTACCTCCGATGCAGGTGAAACATCAAATTAATAGTAGTGAAATTGCTGGTGACATTTACCTACCTGATGATGATTGAATTCATAATAATTTTATTCCTAATCTAGATCATAAGCTGCTCATTTTTCTGTAACCTAGTACGCGATGAATACCCGTTATTGTTCTGCAATTGTATACATACAATTGTGATTTCCAGATTGCTTTTGCAAAGGTTTCACCACCAATTTTGGAAGAGACTAAGATCCTTCTGTCCATGCTGTAATAGATCCACTATTTGAGTTGTATATATGAGTTTTTATGAAGCTATTTAAGCAGTTTTGATACAAATTGGTCTGCTGCAGATTCATGTACCTTGGATAACCTCTCTATTCTTATACCATTTAATAATGCAAGGTTGTCACCATCTCTTTTCAAGGATTCCAGTATCATGGCTGGTATGTAATGGGCTTCAATATGGTTCCATGTTAAAAACTGTAACCATATTGTCCATAGATAATGGTCTCTTAGTATTGAGAACTGCACTGATATTTCTCATAAGAAGTCTTTTAACAAATCAGTACAGAAACTGGTATTGATATGGTGGGCACAGGCTTTGGATTCAAGTATTGTATATATTACATGAGAAACTCGCTAAAACATAACTTGGGTTCATAGAAGAACTCTTGTCAATTGTAACATGCAGGCATGTCTCAAGAGCATAAATGACAACTTTTTTTTTAATATAAAAAGAGTTGAAAATTTGACCTTTTGTATGTCTACCATCCAAGGCACTTCAAAGTCCCCAAGAAAACAATTCATGGTTCTTCTAGGGATCATTGATAAAAGAAAAGATCAACCATATGTATACCAAACTCAATGCATTTTTAAACAATGGTATTTACCTTGCAGTTCTCATTCAAGGATAGAATGAAGTTAATTGGGGATTGAATTATGGATCTTAGGGTATAACACTGAATCATGATTATGATTTGGAATTGGTATTCAAAAGGTTATGGTTGCAATCATAGATCAACTAATTACATGAGAATAGTTGTGATAATAAGTGAACTAATCCAAGTTGTATTCATTTTGACACTAGAAGCTATTGGTGTTCAAGTACTAATTTTGTTGTAATTTGCATACTTGTAAAATGTATTTAGGTACAGAGTTTTTTTTATCGTATTATAGAGTTATAGTATTGTAAATTTAAGTATGCCATCTTCTCTAATCTTGTTTTACTATTTAGGCTATATTTTACGGTTGTTGACACCAGATTCTATGTGATTATTATTGACCAGAGTTTTCAGACTCAGCTGAGTCAAATCTAATTGGCCGAGTCCAAATGGTTGAGTCATTGACTCAACTGGAGGTCAATTCAATGATTGACTCAGTTTAACTTGTCTGAATCAGATGGAACCAGTGGCTGGTCCGAGCCCGATGTTTTTGAGTTGGACACTACCCACAGATCTAGAGAGCAAGAAAAATAACAACAAAAAGTCCTATTTTAACTGTTTTCCAATTTACACCCGAGATTACAGCACTAGAGATTCTTAATCAGAAACTTTGCATTGTGCCTCACGTTTCTCATATTCTAAAAGGTTTCAGGTGTTACTTTTGGTGTTGATAATTCTATTAGCACTGGGGTCTTCTTCCAGATGTCTTGGGAAATCTCATTTTCCCATTGATATGGAGCCTATAATGACTACTGAAATGGACACAAGGTTTCCTGAGAATGGTGGTTATGTTCGGTGGATTTCTGCAACATTTAGCCCATTTGGGGTTTTCTGATAGTGGTGGTGGAAATGGCTTATTGGAGTTCTCTGCAATTGTTTGCATCATGTAGTGTTATTGAACTATCTCAAATCAAGAGTTTCACAAGTGGGTTTCAGGTTTCCTATAATCATAGCCTTTTTAACAATCATCATTGCCCGGACCTATTTGAATTACAAAGATCGATAGCCAGATGTTGTTGACTCGATGCAATTTTTCTTACTCATACCCTTACATGCAATATAAATCACCAAACATGCATATTTGATGTCCAATTGTTTGTAGTTACATTGACATATATATAATTTTTAATATTTTATGTATTTTTTCTACAACCTGGTCCAGGCTGAATTGTAATTTTTTCCTTCACCTAGTTTGAATCTGATAAATTTGTTGACCAATGGAATGAATGAATGTACAACTAATAAAACGATGTTAACTTAGTCATACAATAAACTTAGTGATATGATAATCTAGAAGATTCTAAGTGATTAATCTACAAAGCAAAATTTTATCAACAAATGCCAGTATTTGTGATGAAACTGATTGGCTACAATCTTGAATCGAGTCAATGATGATTAGAACATGTGTTTGTAACCATCAAGAATTACTAGAAGTATGTGTGTGTGTGTGTGTGTGTGTGTGTGTGTGTGTGTGCACGTCAATGATGATTAGAACATGTGTTTGTAACCATCAAGAATTACTAGAAGCTTGTCACAGTTAATTCTCGCCCCCTCTGAATAGTTCACTTGTGTTGTCCTTTGTTGGCCCACTTTCCACAATATGGCCTTTGTGAACTCTTTATGGTTCAGTGAGGCCCCAACGAGGGATCAATTGATCAAATCTCAGTATTGGTTATTTGCAATAAGTGTGTTGTTGGTGAATTAAGGAGAATAATGGTACCCCGAAGAGACCCTGGAAATTCATCCCCAAATTATTCCACGAGGTAATGAAAACACTCTTAAATATGAATGTTGTGTAAATCCATCAACTATCCATCTCCAACACAGGTTGGGAATTCATTGACCATCTAACGAGTTTTCACAAAAATTAAGTTTTGTCTGCCAAAGTTTTAAGAGGCCCGTTATTTGAGTTGTAACTGATTTTTGATACAAATTGCTTTGTTGCAAATTAACGTATCTTGGTTGACATCTCTATTTGTGTAGCATTTAAACAATTGTGCAAGGTCGTTACAATCTCTTTTAAAGGATTTTAGTATAATGGCTTGTATAGTTCATAATGTCAGTATATAATGGATTCTTAGTGATGGAAGTTGCATTGATGAGAAGTTTTTTAGACAAATTAATACAAAACCTATATTGTTATGATGGGTGCTGGATTTGGATTCAAGTATTGTACATGTTACATGAAAAAGATAATAGGCATAGCTTGGGTGCATAGAAAAACTTGTCACTTGTAATATGCAATGATGTCTTAAGAGCACAACAAACCACTTTTATGTTCATATAAAGAGTTGAAAAATTGTCATTGGGTATGTCTATCATCTAAGTTACTTTAGAGTCGCATTCAAAACAATACTTGTTTCTTCTAGGGATCAAGGAAAAATGATAAGATCAACCATATGTATAATGAACTCAATATGTTTTTGAAAAATGGTATCTACCTTCTTGTGGTCATTCAATCAATAGAATGAAGTTATTTGGAGTTTAAATTATGGTCTTAGGGGATAAAATTCAATAGTGATTGTGGTTATCAAATGTTATTCATAAATGTGTGGTTATAGTCATAGATCAACTATATTCATGAAAACAATTGTGATAGTGAATTAATCAAAGTTGTATTTATCTCATACTAAAGATGATTGGTTAATAGCCTAGTTTATTTAGGCTAGAAACTAGGGTTGTTGACACTAGATGCTCTCCCACATTATTGTTGTTTAATGGAATGTTATAATATAATTTACATATATAGATATAAGAACATAGAACTTAGGATATGATGTAAAGTTTTAATTTCAATTCCTTTTATTTTAATTCTTTTAATTTTGATTTTATTATTTGAATTTGTTTTATCTCATTTTTGTCACGTTAAATTCTCTAGATCGGATTATGGATTAATTTATTATATATCATTTTTCTTGCTCCGTTTAAAGAATTATTTTTCTTTGGCTTTATGATTACTTTAATCATTAGACATCTAGACTCTTTTGTTAATATCTTGTTCATAATTATTCTAATTTTATTTTAATCTACTTAACAACAATGGTCAATGGATATCTATAAATCTTTATTATAAGGAATTTCCAATGGATATATATCAATTTTATTATTATTATTTTCCAAGGGTTGATCATTTTCATCCTTTAAATCCTTCACGAGTACTTTTTCCATTATTATTGTAGTTTTATTTGTCTTTCATGATGGGTGGAGTGTCCACTAGAAACGTCGTTTCATAAAATCACACAGTTTACTTCTAGAAATTTTAAGCAACATGCAAAAGGTAATCATTAAAGGGTGCAACTTGTAAAGACAATTATATGTGAAGGCTCACCATAAACATATAAATGCTCCATACCCTTATAATTGTAATCATCTCTCATATTATATATTCAATACATTATATTTAACTCGCATGGATTTCTCATCATTGTCCTATTTATTTTGGATACTCAATATATGAACCACTTTGTTCATTACATTGTTATCAAAGCCACTCTTCAAGACTTGTTAGCCTATGGCCATCACTATTTTCAATTTGTGGTTGAACCATTTTTTTTCCTAACTTGTGTCCATATTTTTCTAGACATGGCTTGAAGAAAGAACCAATAAAAACAAAAAATAATAAGTCTGGTGAAAATCATTATGCTGCCCAAAGCAACTAACATTTTGAAGGAAGAATCATAGAAACCTTCGAACAACATATGCATTATAGAAATCATTACTGCCATGTATCAAAACAAAACCGAGGTTAGAATAGAAATCAACGATCATGAAAACAAACTAATAAAATTGAAGGTGATGCACCTATCTCTATGAGTTTAGTGAGCATATATACCAGAAAATCATGTGGCAGAGCTGCAATTCTCATAACAATGGAGGAGGATTTAGTCATGCTCCTGTCAGAACTGCGTTGGAAATAATAGAATACTTTTACCCTGAGGTTACCATGAAGATCCTACATTGAAATTGCAAAGGTATAGTTGTGTTGTCCAAGATCTAAATTATGTCAATAACAACTTGAAAGCCACCACTATCTTTGTGTATCAACGCTTGTGATGGTTATTGTCGGCGTAAAACGTGGTTATTGTCGGCGTAAAACGTATCGGGATAATGAGTGTTGACCCAATATATGGCCCAACCTTTATAAAATCCCAGAAAGGATTGCAAAGACTAGAATCCCTATCATGTTTTGATTTTGCCAAGGTATGGCAGGGGTCCCACTAGGAAGGTTATCCAATGAGTTTTAAAAGTGTATCATTTTTATTATAAAAGAGAAAGGATTGCAAAGACTAGAATACCTATCATGTTTTGACTTTGCCAAGATATGGTAGGGGTCCCACTAGGAAGGTTATCCAATGAGTTTTAAAAGTGTATCATTTTTATTATAAAAGAGAAAGGATTGCAAAGACTAGAATCCCTATCATGTTTTGACTTTGCCAAGGTATGGCAGGGGTCCCACTAGGAAGGTTATCCAATGAGTTTTAAAAGTGTATCATTTTTATTATAATAGAGGGTCGTAATTTGTGAAATAGAGAATTATATGGCACCGTGGACAAWATTGTTGTTTTTTTTCATCATATGCTTGGTATAAAATCAATGCAAGACATTATGAATACTTGGTATTATATGTGTCAAAACCATGGGCAAGGTTAAAAAGGTTAAAAATGAATAATGGATATCAACAATGATTGGCTTTTGGTTGATACATGCTATACTCCATATATTATATAGCATGGTTTTAAGTTTGGATATGGTTTTAAGTTTGGATGTGCTGATGTTTAAGTTATTTGATATAGTTGGCATATAAATCCAAGAGCTGGTATGAGGTTTGAAAACCATGTGTATTTGTTGGCGTTCGGAAGTCACTCCTGGATTGCTAGCAGGAGCAGAGCCCGAAGCCCATCAGATTTAATGTCACGGTTTGCTTTAAAGGTTGATCAAATGGAGAGAAACTCGGAACAACACAGTCTCAACTCAGAAACCAGACCAGACATGCATGAAGGAGTGAGGTCCTGATAAACTCCAAACAGTGAGTTGTAGTAAAGGTGAGTAGGTGGAAGACTTACGCAAGAAGGGCGCAATGATCTATTACAGACATCAGGCATGCAACAGACTGAAGAAGAAATGCATTCGAATACAAAATCC